>CM044955.1:12215863-12240406 GCA_024516035.1 Bactericera cockerelli | reverse complement strand
TTCATATACAAACAATAAAATAGACAGCGGTGTCATATTAAACTGTTAGCGTGATGGGGCTCCCTGTCTCGAGCCGGTAGTCTAAATTGCTGAAATCAAACTTATCGATCAAACTACTGAGGTCGGTTTACTATACTTCACTATGCTATACTATACCTCACCAGCCTGAATGGTAACGTGTCTTCAGCCTATTCGGGTGGCGATTCTTTGAATCCGCTAACGGACAATTTTTCGTGTTCTTTTCCTTCTCACAGGTTCGCCACTGCATTGCATTCAAGTGAAGAAGATTGAAAAGGTGACGATGATGTAAAAAGCTAAGGGCTTAATTTTAAATTAATCAAAACAAACACTGCCACGTATGGATATTTACCTCCAGTGGGAGGTTTTTTCTCTCCTTGAAGGTTTTTACTCCTCAATGGCGATATTCTGCATAAGTAGTCAGTCACTCAGCGACAGCAAACAGCAAGATCTCATCAAGTGATGAATGCGGTGGTGGTAGGAAGTTGTTGTTGTATTATTAGTAGTGAAGGTGGAGGTGGAGTAGTAGAATTATTTTAAAAACAACAACAATTATAATTAAAACAACAACAACGAATTCATAATGAATCTAGACTTAGTCAGTAGATATACGAGGTATTTAATTCATTAGTAATTTACCTTTTGTTCTCAAACTATTAACCTTCTTGAGTTTTCCCAAACCGGAGAAACACCGGATTCTCTCCTAATGTTTCGATAAAAGACAAATATTTGGAGGATGTACCCACTACTCAAGTATAGTACACACTGAAAAAAAATTATTGTGGGGCTTACTAAAACTTTAGTAAATTTCACAAGTCTTAGGGTTGATTGAGTGACAGCAAAATGTTTTGTTAAGATTACAAATCAAATTTCGTAAACTCTATTTAGTAAAGATAATGATATCTTTCGTTCATCCAACAATTTAATGTTTAGTTACTTTTACTAAACTCATCATTGTATTTTTGACAAGAAAAAATTCCATTGTCTTTACTAAAGTATTTAGTAAGATCTCAAGCATGCATTCATAATGCTTACGAATCATCTTGTTATGCTTATAAAGGTTGTTTCTTTCAATTTGTTGAATTTACAATACTGTTTAGTAAAGTTTACAAAATACTTCATTAGTCCATTCAATCGACTCAGTATGGCTTATGAAAGTGTTTTATAATTTTAAACATAGTAATAGTTGATTTTACAACCAGACTTGTTATTGCTGACGCCAGAGATTGGTTAAATCTACTGAACTGTTTAGTAAGTTTAAGCAACCCATTTCGTTCACACTATTGACTCGTCTAGTAAACCTCACGAACAATATTAGTAAATTTTACTGATAATATCAGTAAACTTTACTGATAGTTTCAGTAAACTTCACTGATAACCTCAGTAATCTTCACTGATAACCTCAGTAAACTTCACTGAAAATCATAGTGAACTTCAGAAACGCCTGTAGTAAACTTTTACAACAATTTCAGTAACTAAGTTATTATGAGAAAATAATTCAAAATATAATTGCAATAATTTAAATATGCATGTATGCAACGCTTTTATTTAAAAATACATATTAATTTGTTGAAAACATTTAAAATACATTAGGAGACATTTAAAATACATACAATTAAAGTTTTAAATGATGAAATACTTGCATTAAATAAATAAAAAAGAATCACCAACCACACAAATTCACACGGCTCACTTACACAACACACTAAGTACACATCAACCACATTCACATAACAAACAAACACAGACATACACAACACATCAAACAACCAAATCTCACACCACCTATCAACCAAATCCAGACTTACACAACACACCCAATATCTAAACTTTCACAATACCTATCAACAAAACCCTCACTTACACAACACATCAAACAACCAAAATCTCACACCAAATTTCAACCAAACTCAGACTTACACAACACACCCAATAACTAAACTTTCACACCACCTATCAACCAAACCCTCACTTACACAAAACATCAATCAACCAAAATCCCACACCACCTATCAACCAAACTCAGACTTACACAAAACACCCAATAACTAAACTTTCACAATACCTATCAACCCAAACCACACAAAACATCTACGAATGAACCCAAACATGACACAACATTCACCAAAAATTAACTAAAAATAAGCACTTAATTCAAGAGTTAGATATATGATTTCAAAAGAACATTGAAATAGGACCCAATCCTAAAAAAACTATGAGATAACAATAGATATCGTGTTCAGGTTTAGTGAGAACTTCTAACGGTTATTAATTTTTTTTCCATTGCGGATTTGTGTTAGGGTATTAGGAATAGAAGCCAAATCACATTGAAAAACATTTTTTTGGATTTTCTCCTTAGTGTCAATTACATAGCTATGATAATGTTCATCGAAAGCCAAAGTTTTAAACATATTTAGTTCGAATATGACTTTTGAACTGCAAATAAAAAAAATGCGTTGGATTTCAGCAAATTTGGTTTTGAAAATAAACACGATTAAATTTTAAAAAGATAATGACGTAATAAATACAGTAAGAAACACAGTGTCATCAATCAACATAAAACAACTGAATCTGAAATTGATTTCGGTATCTATTGATTGTTGTAGATCTTTTGTCTCTCTCGTCTCTCGACACACGTGTTTTAGCAAGAATTTTGTTCAATCTACAATTCTCTTTAGTAAATCTAATCAAAGAGTATTGTAACCGTCATTGACTAGGGGTGATTAACAAAACTTTCGTTGGGACTACAAATGATTTTCATAACGACCGAGTTTTACAAAAAAGTTTTGTAAACTTAGCTAAACAAATCTGTCAGAAATCTGAAACCGTATGGTTCATTTAACAAACATGTTTTGTAATTTTAGATAAAATCTTGTTAAACCAACGAATACTGTTTTGTGTATTTTATCATATATAAATCTGGTAAGAGTAACGATTTTTGTTTGTTAATTATCAGACATGTACTAATCAGGTGGTATTTTTAACTGAATAATTTTATTAGATTTAACCAAACTTTTTGTAAATCTTACCAATGTATTGGTAATAGATCCAGCAAAACAGAACTTGGTAAGCATAACTAATGTTCTGATTGCGGTAATTAACACGTTAGTTGGTTTTACGATCAGACGATTTACAAGAATTGATTGATTATTCTTACGAACGCCCAAGTAAAATCTCAAATGACTATTAGTGGGATTTATCAATTTCTTGTTATTCTAACGAAATTTTTGATTAAAAATCCTTTACAAAACTGTTTAGTAAAAACGAACCTAAAATTTTTTTCAGTGCAATATTGTACATATTACAGAATTTGCGAAGTGTGCAATTGTGCATGCACTAATTAACATTCGGATAACTAATTAACACTCGGACTAAGAAAATTAGATTTGCTTGTGGTGAAAATATAATTATGCTTCTCACTCTAAAGTAAAAATCCTTTTGTTTCAAGCGTAATCACACCGACAGACCTACACCCATAGGTATTAGAGGTATACGTATGTTTAAAAAATATATAATGCATGATAGTCTTCATATGTGAGTGTGCAGTTGTGAAAAGTAAATATGACTTTTGGATTAAAAAAAGGGTTGAAGAGCCCTTAGCATTTGAATTTGAACGTGCCCAGGAATACATTAGAAAGCCCAGCGGTCTCTTATCTTAGCAGCAAGCTCCTCACAGCCCCATTGCAAAGGTCTCCTCGGTTTCAAATGTGACCCGAACTTATTGACTTAGCAAATAATACTGCCCACCCCCCACCGCCTCCCCCTCCCTCTTCCTCTGGGAAATATCTCCCTGCTGTGTTCGTATCTCCTGTGTTGCACCTTTTCAGGAAGATTTTTTGTTGCGAATGTATGACATCGTGACACATTTTGATGAATCTTTGTCTCTTACCTCCCTTGTCTACACCGAGTGATTTCATGCTAAAAGTGAGATAGTTTTCAAGGTGTCAACAAATTAATTAGAGTTTTAGATAAATGGAACCATTAGTAGTAATAATAATATCTAATCAGATGTTTACTAACATCTTCTTCTTGGATGTGCCTATACTCCCAATGGTGGATGTGCCTAAACTCCCAATGGTGAATGTGCCTAAACTCCCAATGGTGAATGTGCCTAAACTCCTAATGGTGGATGTGCCTAAACTCCCAATGGTGAATGTGCCTAAACTCCTAATAGTGGATGTGCCTAAACTCCCAATGGTGGCTGGGCCTAAACTCTCAATGGTGAATGTGCCTAAACTCCTAATGGTGGATGTGCCTAAACTCCTAATGGTGGATGTGCCTAAACTCCTAATGGTGGATGTGTCTATACCCCCAATGGTGTCCATCGCAGCGCCTAGTTTGATTCATGCTCTAAGTCATACGCATAATACCAGTATACCTATTACCTATATGTATATACACTCTACACCAAGTTCCATGTAAGTTTAGCAAGAAAAATAGTAATCAATAAACGTTCCAAGGTAAAAAAATATAATAATTTTCTAGATAATTATACAACGGTGTAATGAGAACAGAATAATTTCTAAAGTTATCTTTTCATTTTTCCTAATAACGTAGTCCGAGGACAGTTGAAGTAGGTACATAGTTGTTAAGGATTCTAATCAAAGAAAGCACTATAACTATGCGTCCATCATGTATTCTCTCAGCTCTTCCACCCATCCAAGCTCTTTCAGTAAAGGTGTAATAATGATGAAATGTGCTAAAGAGTTGGAGAAAAAAAGGTTAGGATGATGAGCACCTATCTTTCTCCTATGCTTCTGTTACTGAGAGTAAAATGTTCTTTTTTTATGATTTTTCATTTTCACAGCATTTTCCACGAGGAAAAGTAATTTATCTTCGTAACTCTTCACCTTTCACGAGGTTTTTTTTCAAGAGGTGATGAAATGAGGATGCTGTTTTCCGTGTAAATAGATTCATTATATGAAAAGCATGACGAGTACCCTGAAACGGGTACCACTATCTGAGGAGGGGGGAGTGAAAACTACTTCGCCCCTCTGTGTTTACCTTTTCCCACTTTCTTTCCCACGCCAGCGCCAGTTGTATTTCTAAGAAATAACTGTACAGTACATGTTCGGTTCATATAGATCAACTGTAACTGTCACAATTTCCTATGTTATGTGGGTACCTAATGTCAAATGCCACTGTCAAAAAACATTTCAATGATACTCAACAATGCCTCATTATTCAAACCTGTAAGTGGTTGAAATTGATGAAAGGACCGATTATAATACATCATCGCAAGATATTTACGAAGAACAGAAAGACTTTCCTCAAATACAGTATCCAGGGAAAAAAAATCATAATGCACTGGGGATACTAAAATTATTAAGTATGTAATAGTAATGCTAAGTTTAGTGACAAAGAACCAAAGCTATGTATGGATTTCAAACCATGTTTAAAAAAAATTGCCACATTTTGATTTTAAATTTTAATTCAGCCTACTGATCTGAGATCTCAGACGCATGAAAAAGTGTTGGGAGAGAAACCATCATATCCTGCAACTCTTCATCCCTCACGGAACTGCTCCGTACTCTTTCCAAGTAAAAATTAACATTTAAATGAAAATGAATAACCAAGTCGTCCTTAGTTTTGTTTGATGTTTTTTGTTGAAATTTGAATTCCAAGTTCAAACGGTTTTTAATTTAAATTGAACTTTTTATTGCTTTGCAACTCTTTCTCGTTACACCTTTTTCTTCCTCTCTGAAAATGTTATGAATTCTAAATGACATTCATCACCAGCTTATTCATAAAAGCTATTTCCGCATTCTGTTTTATGACTACCTGATGTAGAAATATTTTACGGCTGACGTGTTAATGTTGACTTAGGAAGGTTGATCTACCCTAGACCCTAGGTAAGTACCTCCTTAAATTTGACATGGTTTCTAGGAGCCTTTTTTACTAATGAATTTCCATGTAAAAATGTATAGACATTTCGAAGAAATTCAAGGAAGTGTGCCCTTCTTGTCTGATGAAAAAATTCATTTTTTACTTTGGATATCTAAGAGTCAATAATCATCATAGGGTGGTGTTATCGCGAATGATGGTAGCCAGACAGTAGAGGAATGACTCAGCAGTTGAACCACTGTCTTTACAAGGAGGCTAATAATTGACAAGGGCCACCGAAACCAATCCCACGCTTTTCTACTCCCTGTTTATAGTCCCCCAGCCAGACTGCTGGTCTACTCCCTGTCGATAATACCAAAGTAAAAAAAGATTTAGAGGATTGAAGCTCTTATTCATGCTGTTCTACCCACAAAATTCGTGGAGACGCTCTTTTGCTCCACCACAAATAGTTCATAATTCATAATTTATTATTTCTTTAAAAGCTATTCCTCTTCTAATGATGTCGCCGCCATCATCGGTGGAAAATTCTTTCCCTGATATCTGAGCTCTGATTGGCTAGAGGTTTACTGGCTCATGTTAATGTTTCTGGATCTATATATAATATCTGCCTCTATTAAAGGGTCTTTAGTACTCATATCTCACACTCTCAGAGCAGATTTTATCTCAAGACTACGAGCTGGAGAGAACATGGAGGTGATGTTAAATGTGCACATAAAAATGGCATATGCAAAACACAGGAATAAAATATAAAAATATGAATGTTTAAGTATGACAATGCCTCTTCGGTGATCTATGCTGTACGTACCTTCATTTAAAGAGATATTCGTATGCATGTTGAGCATCTCTAATATCTATGATTGTATTTAATTTTTAATATCCAGAAAAGGAAAGGACAGAAACCGAAGTTTTAAAAAGTTATTATTTTTTTAAAATAATAAATCCAAATCATTGAGAGGAAAATAGAAAACACTCATTTGTTACTAGTTATGTAAAATTAGCTGGATTCCGGCACTTCGTCACCCATAAGGTTTTTCCCCGTTGCTGGCGTTGGAAACCCCCAAGTAGTAACGCGCGACTTTTCAAAATTTTCAAATTTAGTTTTTCAGTTGTCTAAAGTCCATTTTTACGCTATGGCGGAAAGGACTGAACAGATAGCAATTCAAATTTCTGTTCCATCAGCACTTTTATCATCATTTTTTAAATGTCTTTCTCCTCTCCCCTTTTTGCCAGAGAACGGCAGGGAGAATCTACCCCTTCCCTTCTGGCAAAGGCACTTGAGAGCGTCAACTTCAATCCTAATCTACAGCATTTATGTGCCAAATGAACAAGTTTAGAATAGGTAGATATCTCGCTACTTTCAAGCGCGACGTTTTCCTTTGGTTTAATTTTTTTTATATTATACCTACTATAAAAACTCTTTCCATAGTATACACAAAGAAAATACAAGAACGAACTAAATTAATATTTTCGATTTCTAATATTAGAAAATTCTCCGAAGTAATAAATGACGATCCAGCTACTTTATTTCAAATCTCGATGGATTTGAGATTCACCCTTGAAAATTTTAAAATAAAAAAATACTGGTTCAATAGTTTTTTAAAATAATTATTTTAAATTTGTAGAAATATTTAGTTTTTTTTCACATTAATTACATCAAAATTCTAAGAAAATCTACAATTCTACATTAGTAAAGTAGGTATTAGTAGTCTTGATCAAAAAATCTCTGGTGAATGAAACACGAAGTGGACGAAACGATTCCTCAGCAGTGCTGTAGCTATGAGGAGACTATTTTCCCTCAGTGTGCAAGGATTGTTGAGTCACCTTTAATATTTAAGTCACTGGTTCAATAGTTTTTTAAAATAATTATATTAAATTTGTAGAAATATTTAGTTTTTTTTCACATTAATTACATCAAAATTCTAAGAAAATCTACAATTCTACATTAGTAAAGTATTAGTAGTCTTGATCAAAAAATCTCTGGTGAATGAAACACGAAGTGGACGAAACGATTCCTCAGCAGTGCTGTAGCTATGAGGAGACTATTTTCCCTCAGTGTGCAAGGATTGTTGAGTCACCTTGAGCAGAGCCAGAAGAAAGTTACAAGCCGTCAAATTCCCGTGCAGCCCCAGTACGATAAGTTTTGCTCGTCCAACAGGACAATACCTACCACTTTGTAACTCTTCAGTTCCATATCAAGAAGTATCAAATTCCAAATCGAAATATCCAATTCCAAATTCAAGTACCAAATTCTAAATATAAGTATCCAATTCAAAAATGAATTATCAAAATCCAAATCCAAAATTCAGGTCTATTCAAGAGCAATTCAAGAATTTAATTCAAAATTCTAGTACCTAATTCCAAATTTAAGTAGGTATCCAGGCTCCAAATTCAAAATTGAAGTATCCAATTCAAAATTGAAGTAACCAATTCAAAATTGAAATATCAAATCCAAATTCAAAATATAAGTATCTAATTCAAAATTTAAGTATTCAATTCAAAATTCAAGTATCCAAATCAAAATTGCAACAACAAATCAAAATTCAAGTACTTATCCAATTCAAAATTAAAATATCAAATTCAAAATTCAAGAATCCGATTCAAAATTCAAGTTTAGTATCCAATCCAAAATTCAAGTCTACAGTTCCCAATTCAAGAATCCAATTCAAAATTCTAGAACCTAATTTCAAATTTAAGCAGGTAACCATGAAATTCAAATTCAAAATTGAAGTATCCAATTCAAAATTGAAATATCAAATCCAAATTCAAAATTCAAGTATAAAATTCAAAATTGAAATATCAAATCCAAATTCAAAATTCAAGTATCCAATTCAAAATTGAAATATCAAATTCAAGTAGGATCCAATTCAAAATTTAAATATCAAATTCAAGTATCCAATTCAAAATTGAAATGTCAAATTCAAGTATCCGATTCAAAATTCAAGTTTAGTATCCAATCCAAAATTCAAGTCTACAGTTCCCAATTTAAGAATCCAATTCAAAATTCTAGTATTTAATTCCAAATTTAAGTAGGTAATTAGGTATCCATCAAAATCGAATTCAAAATTCAAGTATCCAATTCAAAATTGAAATATCAAATTCAAGTACCCAATTCAAAATTCAAGTCTAGTATCCAATTCAAAATTGAAATATCAAATTCAAGTATCCAATTCAAAATTTAAGTCTAGTATCCAATTCAAAATTGAAATATCAAATTCATGTATCCAATTCAAAATTCAAGTCTACAGTTCCCAATTCAAGAATCCAATTCGAAATTCTAGTCTTCTTCTTCTTCTTTTACTCTGTCTTATCCCGCTCAAGCAGGGTCGACGTTGTTCAACCTCATGGTTGAGGTTGATTGGTTTTGGCACATTTTTTACGGCTGGATGCCCTTCCTAACGCCAACGATTCTATTTGATTTAACGTCCTGGATTAGGACGGGGGTTTTACCCTCCATTCGCTGGGAATCGTACCAGCTACCCAAATTAACCTCACCCAGCCTGGGTAGGGCCGGAAATGCCAGCCTCACGTGTTTGAATGGAACAGAATTTTCATCGAAAAGTCTGCCCCAGCCGGGAGTTGAACTCGGGAACTCTGGACTACGGGCAGTAGTCACAACTTTAAGTTGTGTCTACTTTAAGTCAAATTTAAGTATCCAGGTTCCAAATTCAGACTATATTTATAACTAAAATCTAGATGCAAGTGAAAAAAACGAGCAACCCACGAAGTAATACTAAAATATAATAATAATACTCTGTACATCTGATGGGAATACATTGCTAAAAAAAGTGCCAAATTCAAATAACAAACCGAAACATCAAGTTTTCCAAACTTGAGTTCCAAATTCAAGTATACAGTGCACATATCGTCTCTTATAGGATCTCCTCGCGATTCACCAGTATGAAAGCAGTGTTTTAAACAAAATATAGAAATACATTAGCAACAGAGATACAGGTAAATTAGCAAATACATAGCTACGAACTAGACTGGGTATAAAAAGTATTAAATTTATTATTTTAGCTACGCACATTGCATACACATGTAATTGTAAGGATGTGTTTTGTACGCTCATTTGAATGATAAATTTCGATATTTTTATAGTTCATCTGCCGGATTAAAAACCAAAAATTCCCATACGTGTACACATCATCTGATAGTGTCGATTTATGTAACCAGACAAATTGTATTGAACCTATTACATGATAATAGCAATGAGAATAATTTTATTGCAGATCAGAATGAATCTCGAAAAAAAAAACCATTTCACAAGGGACCACGACATTGTTCAGCTAGAAAGCCACTATGGAAGTCACTAGAATGTAATAAAATTTTAACAATAGCATCCACCATTTTGATCTGAAAATACATGACGTAAAATTCGTTTTATTGTTTTTGCACCAGATTGAACGAGAAACACAGAATGGGTTTTAAAATATTTCAAACGCGTTGACATGATTGCAAGTCGAAAAATTTCTAATTAATCAAACTTGTGTCATTTCGAGCGACATTTTTCATTTCGAAAATTGTGAACTCCCACTTTAGTCAGAGGTACGTTTCAAACGATGTGCACATTAATTAATTTCAGGCTGTTGAAATACGAGTAAGTTGTTCCTATGTACTCGTAAATAACTATTGAACTTTGTATAGTTTGGTAATAAAGAAGAGGTATATAGGTAATTGTGCAGCAGCTAGCACCTTAAGATTAAAGATTCTAGGTATAGAGTTATACACTAATAGGAGAAGATAAAAAGATAGAAAACTGTAAATAGAAAACTGCTCTAAAAATAGAGCAGACAATGAAAAATTATTTATTGTATTAATGGTATTAATGTATTTTCTTGAAAAATACATTAATACCTACAATAAATAATAGTTTTATGAAAGAGAAAATCATTTAGGTGGCTTTAGGTCCTTTTTTTGTGCCTTGAAAAGAAAATCGAAGAAAATGTTTGTTTCTACAGACTCGATTTACCCAACACATCTGATACCTCGATAGGCTCGGAAGTAAAGATTGAGCATCGTGTGACACATGGTACACATTTTAAAAACACACCTAGGTATGAAATACATAATGTTAATATTATTAATAACTTTAACCCCTTTTATATCGAGCTACAATTTGAAAAATTGAAACGAGTGTAAAAAATACATCAACAGTAAGGGGTACGAAATGCAGTGTCATGTTTGCAATGTAAATTTTGATTTTGCCCTTTAATGGTGACATTGTAGTGGCTTCATGTCGTCTACCCTTTGTGAATAAGGTATAAATACATGTATGCACATTTGCACAATATACCAAGTATTTAGGTATTTACTATCTATGTAATAATTTAATAAATATTGTTATATATATCTCCCTTGCCTTTATCCCATATTAGCTTATGTTGCTTTTGGGGTCGGCATTGTTCAACCTCATGGTTGAGGTTGGTAGGGTGGAGCACGTTTTTTTTTTATGGCTGGATGCCCTTCCTAACGCCAACGATTCTATTTGATTTAACGTCCTGGATTAGGACGGGGGTTTTACCCTCCATTCGCTGGGAATCGTACCAGCTACCCACATTAACCTCACCCAGCCTGGGTAGGGCCGGAAATGCCAGCCTCACGTGTTTGGATGGAACAGAATTTTCTTCGAAAAGTCTGCCCCAGCCGGGAGTTGAACTCGGGAACTCTGGACTACGGGCAGTAGTCACAACCATTACGCCACGGAGGCTGGTTAATAAATATTGTTATAATCAGAAAAAATAAATATGACACCACACTACTTTCCTTATCACTGGAAATGAAGTCGATTTCCGCCACTTGTGACTCAACGGTAACAGTTAGCTGAAAAGTAATAAATTCGTAACACCTCAAATCAATTGATCAGCACCTCAAAATCAATTGATTCGATATGTCACAATAACCCTCACCTAAGATCGAGAGTAATATAAATTTAGTCGAAGCGAGACCTTCAAAATACCAATAAATCGGGGCCGGGTTCCAAAGAGTTCAAGATATCAAAATAATAATTTTACACTGAACCACAACTTTCATACCAAATAAGTCTCTAGGACACACGGATGGACGGACGCACGGACCAATGACCGAAAACATGTGGTTGAGTGGAAGAGCTCACATGTGAGAACCCTGCCACTTTGAAGAGAGCCACAAAATAAACACCTTTTTCGGTATTCTGAGGCTATGATTCGTCCAGAAATGTGAAAACTGGGTAGGCTAAATTTTCGACAAATTCAATGCTTTCCCTACGATAGGATAAGGAAACTACAGATAAGGATAGCGTTCTTATCACTGAATGGCCAGGTTTTGATACCACTCTTCTTCTTTCACTTTGTCCTTGTCCCAAAGCTACTTGGAGTCGGCATTGTTCAACCTCATGGTTGAGGTTGGTCCGGTCGGATATTTTCGGCTATGTACTTTGGATGTCGGGCCTAGCCTAGCCTCGTGAGGACAATTTGGGGTAGTTGTAGAATGGGGAACGACCAGTGGCGACATTACGAGATTGAAATTATAATATGATGGTTGGTTGGAGATAATATTATATGAATATGATGCATAAGCATTAGTTCTCGAAATGTCGATGCTGCTCACTAAAAATTGTGACATAATAACACAAACAACTAGCTCTTATCTTGTCTTTGATCTAGCCTTTAGTTAAAAGTAATTAAAAACGAGTGCTCAACTAATCATGTCACTTACTTACATAGATATGTTCTAATAGGTAAGTATACCTAGTCTCCTCCTCCTGTTTCACAAGCTTTGTTTTATGGCCTACTTCGCTCCTAGCCAACTTTAATTTACGTATTTGTATGTAAGTGGGAACGGAAAAAATACATTAAAACAAAATATTTATGAACAAATGAAAATTTAATGTATAAATTACGTTATGAAAGCTTAACTTTAAGTAACTGCGTAGACCACGGTGGCAATATTTCATTTTAAGAAGGCGGAGAAGAATAATATGAAACCTGGAAATGTAAATTAAAGAAAAAACAAAATCATTATGAAAAAAAAACCAAAATATATTACTTGAGCTACCCTGCTATTAAAATCCACTTTAAATTATTCTCCCTCTGCCGTGTTTTCCTTGCCAGCATGGTGGGGTGTATAAGGTCCTTGTGACAATGTGTACGGTGCTAGGCCTAATACATTAGAGGCCTTGCAAGGAGCTTGTTATAAATATTTCTTTTCTACCTTAGTGGGTAGAAAAGAAGTAAACGTGTTTTCATATTTTGAAAAACTGAGAAAATTTGTAAATGATTTAAACCTTTTTTTAGTTAGTGAAGTACTAACGTACTTACATTTAAATTTATTTATAAATCTGCCTGCTAAAACTAGAGACAAATTCTGTTTGGGACTTCAAAATAAACGTTTAAATCTCACATTTTGACATTTCCATTTGGTTTTGGTTCCAAGAGGTTTGGTTCCAGTTATATTGTTGACATTGGTCCACAATGAGACATGATGGGAGTTAATGCATGCATGTCAATTACAACCCCAGTCTACCACAGATGAATTAGATGAACCATCTCACGAATAGCTCAGTGGTTAAGCACTCGCTTGCCATGCGAGGTCCCGTTCGAATCTTCACACGCGCGACAAAAATTTGTATTCAATTTGGTTACATGTTTGTAAGGAACCTTCGTGCGCTGTGTTGACCAGACTAAATGGGAAGTATTGTGTCACTTCTCGCCATCGGGGGGCATACACGGATGGCAGCTAAACACGACACAAGCGTCTACAGTAGCTCCTGTTCTGGCTACGAAACAAAAAGGTGTGAAACACCATCTTTAAAAAAAAAAAAAAAAAAAAAAAAAAAAAAAAATAACCTCCCATTGATATTTATAGGCCAATCCTGATGGCATTTATATGAAAATCTGTTTCAAATACAAATCACGATGGAGTACCTTCCTATAAATGAGGCACTCATAATTATTACACATTATCGTCATTATAATTATAATTGGTCCTGATGGTCGGATTAGAGTTTCTGTTGAATCCATTTTATTTTATTTAGTTTAATAACAGGGTAGCATCTTCTGTATAAGGTGCGGGTCCAAGACGCTAAGGACTAGTATTCATAATATTTATATTAAATAAGAGACGAGGTATGTAACCAATGTACACAATTTATATAGAAACTATAATAAGTACATACATAATTTAATATACAGGGTGAGTTGTAGTCCTTGAGTATTTTGAAGCTTCTTGAGGCAGTTATAAATAATTCTTCTCTTATAAGTTTATCATTTTAAATATAAGATTATCCCTTGTGTAACTTCTTACGAGTGTAAATAACTAAAAAATAGTCCAAGAGCCTTCTTAGCAACGAAAATTCGGATCTTGAATCTATTACTAATAGATCCTACCAATAATTTGTCTCTTCCGATTTTTCCCAAATTAGTGTTAGGTATAGGTGTACCTTTTGAAAAATAATACATGTCAAATACTCCGCAGATTATAAGAGAGGGCTGCCAAAGTAGATTACAACAATGCAATACATAATATTATATTACACAGTCTCTGTGTAGGAACCTAGGTACTATTAGGTACATCAATTTTCACTGAGATATATCCATACAATTTTCATAAAGATCCCAATTCTATACATGTTTTTTTTTTCTATGACTGGTGTTTTATTCAATAATGAAAATACAATCACCATCATCGCCACTTCCATTACAATTTCAACATAATTAAGTAATATTATTACAATAACCATAAACGAATACATATTTCATTTCACAATTTTGATACAGCCAATAATTCTCTTTCAGTTAAGCAATGTCAGTCGTAAACTGGTGACGACCTCAGAGCTTGAACGTAAGGCGAGGCTTGTAGCTGAGGCGTGGTCAGTCCACGGTTCACGTGATTTAAGCAGTTTCGTAGTTGTGAATCACGCTAAGTGTTAAACAATATGATAACTTTAGTAGAATGTGCTAGCATCCATCAACTCAGCATTCGTCAGTTATTTCTCATTATTATGTATATTAATTAAACTTTGAATACCCTGTATCCTAAAAGTGAACAACTTGTAAAAAAATATTTTCATAATCATATTAAAATAATAAAGTTTGAAACAATCAATTTTTTCTCTCGAGTTGATCGATTTGATTATTTTTAATTTCCCAGAAGGTTTTATTTTCGAAAATAATATATACAATTTGAACGTAAAAAATTAATATTATTAACTTTTTGAGAATAATAATAATTTAACCGGAGGCGATGGTTCGGTCATAAATAACAAATGAGCGTCCAACCAGTCCAATCAGTCAGAATGTTAATACATGTTTTCTGACTGATAGATGTTTGATTCGGATGGATCCCGTCTACTATGATCATTTGATCAAGATTATTTGCTGTTTCAAGTTTATGTCGGTTCAAGGTCAAAAGCTCCTGTAATATTTTCAAATGGAATTAGGTAAGTAGATAGGTACCTATAGCAAAGGAGGAAGGTATAACTACAGTAGGCTAATAGCAATGTGAACAGGAAACATAATTTTGAATAAGGATTAGCTGACCTCATTCAATAATTACTTATTCACTTTAAATAATAAATATCTAGGCTTCCTTTTTTGAGAGAAAACATCCATCTCGATCTCAAAAAGTTGAAGAAGCGTGTTTGAAGAAAAAAAGATGGAACAATTCATTAGGTCTTAGCCAGGGACTTACCTGTCCCACATACCTATCTTTTTTTTTTTTTTTTTAAAAAAAAGGTAAGTGTGCCCTGGAACCGCTTTTGCATTAGGTACTTCAGATCACTTTACCTTTAGGTACATCCATGCCATTCCGGACACGGAAAATTTTGGTCAGAAATTTCCGCTCCGGCCGGGATTCGAACCCGCAACCTCCGGGTCAGTAACCAATGCTCTTAACCACTGAGCCAAGGAGGTCGGCTCACTTACCTATCTAGACTCTTATTTTTGTAAATATCAAGATCCTCCATGAAGAATACTTTGCTCATATTCCAAGTATCTATTACAAATGAAAATTCTTTAGAAGGCATCAATCCCATATGAGCAAGATAAAAAACAATCTCAGAAAGAAACTTTAGTACCTATCCATGGCTACCGATCTCTACAAAGCTCGGAGGGCATTGGTACAATCCAGACTCGGCGAATATAATAAATACGTACTTGTATATTCTCTCCTCCAACCAAAGCTATAATTATAGAGCCCATGTTTGAATTAAAATCTTTCAAAGTAATTCGATTTTATTATTTTAATCACTCTAGTACTCGAAGATATTTTATTATTTTTTATGAATACTTATAAAATTCAATACAGTGTGATGCAAAGTTCCAACGTTAAAAATAACAATAAAACCTGTGTACCTGCTATATTTACTTTGGTACATGTAATTGTTGTCTAAAAATAAAGGTAGCATTTTACTCTAACTTAACCACTCGAGCAAAGAAGGTAAATGCTTTAAAAATCATCAATAAATGCGTTAAAATTATAGTTATGCGAAGGGTAATTTTCTTTTTGTTACTCCCGCGACTTTAAAGCGAGAGTCACTACTGTATTTTTGCAGATCGTTGTATTATTTAATAAATTGATAAAAAAAATTAGGGAAATAAAAAAGACACTATTTCGCTACGGATAGGTCAATCCGGTACACAAAATTTTAAGGGAAAAATTGAGCACCCTTTTGAACACTCGTTTTATTGAAGTATCTGTTCAAGGGTTATCAAGTCATAAACAGACGAACTAGGTATGTATCTGCCAAATTGTCAGGGTTTATCAAGGCTTCACATAGATAGTTAAGTAAATAATCTTACACCTATATTATCTATAGATATTATAAATTATTATAAATATCATCACGGTTATCTTATTTTGAAGTATACACCCTGTATGTTGAATAATATATCCACTTATATACATTTTTATTGGAAAGGCAATGAGCGATGTTTGATCATGACTATCTGAATATTAAGTTCTCCGTCTGTGTAGGAACTTGAGATAACTTTTCTATCTTAGTTCCCTTCTAACTTTATAAGGAATGTCCCTCCAACTCATACAAGGGGCAGATCTTTAAATTTAATAATGATGTTTCACTAAAACGAAATAGATTATATCGACACTTAGCAGACACTGGTGACTGACTTGCCTATTTTTGTTCAATAAGCAAATTTTACTAATTATTTTTTTCATTAGGTTTTAACTTCGCTTTCAACCATTCGGTGGGCCAACAACACAGCTACTCAAACTAATCTCACTTAGCCTGAGTGGGGCCAGGAATAGCCAGCAGAACTTATATTGACATGATGACCATGGATGGATACGAAAACAAAATGTTCAATTTTAATCTGAGCAGTCTAAAAATACATTTTTTTACATCGAAGGTATACCCTGACAATTGCGTCTTAGGACGGTAAGCTTCATGAGAGCAGACCAGAACATTAGCCATAATGGTTGACCCATGTCATATACCCTTTAAAAGTCTTGTCACTGAAAGTCTGATGTCACAATGGACACGCAATTAATTTCGAAGAAACCATGAGTTGAGTAAGATAGTTAAGTTATCATATTTGTGTTAATCACTTTCGTGATATCATAACTACTCAAACTCGCTGTACTAAGGCCCGTATTTTTGAACGACCCTAAAACAAATTTAGTGTGAGTGGTCCGGATGCGCATGCGCAGTGAATCATATCAGCCACAGAGACAGAATTTATTTTGAACTTAAGTCTTGAACGCTTCTCACAAATCTTGAGCGCTGCTCAGCGCATGATCAGAAAGCAGTCGATCACAACATTTTCCCATTTCAGCCAGAAAGATGTATATGTTACGGGAAAAGCTAGGAGTGCGGGAAATCCTAGGTTTACCCGGGTAAACCTAGGATTTCCCGCAATTGTTGGGAAAAGTCCGAAATGAATTTTTATTTCGGGCTTTTACCGATCTCTTTCGGTTAATCCTAGGTTTTCCCGACATCAATCGGGAAAAGCCCGAAATAAGACATTCATTTGGTCATTTCGGACTTTTCCTAAGAGATTCCGGGAAATGTGATTGTGTGAAGATTTAATATCTGAGACATGTTTAAACCTGTTGACTTTTGTGTGGAGAAGTGAGGAGAATTCGAGAAGCTGCAAGAGAAAACCTTGAGATTCAAGCTAAGAAAATGAAGAAAATGTCTAATGACAAATTTCCTGATGCCCAAGTTGGACAAAATGTTAGAGTAAAAGTTCCAGATGTTGACCGTTCTAAAATTGATCCAAAATCTATCATTCTAGTCATTATTAAAAAGGAAGATGAGCTCTACCAATTAGGTACAAAGAGCGGAATCATCAAAAATCTCTACTCTCGTAATCAATTCACACTATGCTCTGAAATCTATATCTCTTTGGAAGATGTAAAACATGAGGAAATAAGTCTTCGCTCAGTTGTTTCAAAACAATCATTGGTTGGTGGACAAGGGTTCAAAAAGTGTAGCTGTTTAAAGAAATGTACAACCAAGAAGTGTCTTTGTCGAGCTGCTAATATGAAATGTAATTCCAAGTGTCACAGTTCACAGCCGTGCTCTAACAAATAATAAGAATGTAGGATTTTTACTTTTTCTTATATTTTTACTTTTTCTTGATATATGTTTTATCAAACATTTTATATTTCAGTGTTTAACTATATGTACCTACTTAAACAGGAAACAGTAAGAGATAGCGATAAGAGAAAAACATTATTTTTTTACGTGTTTTATCAAACATTTGATTGTAATTTTTTTAATAAAAATAAAAAACAAACACTTTTTCTACCTGTTAAATAAACAAATACCATTGTGTTGTACTTCATTTTCTCTAGTCTTTTTTCTCTCTTCTTTTTAAGGTTATTAGGTTAGCCCCTATTATGTATATTTTACTTTTACCGCGGGTCCTTGGGAAATCCTAAGATTTCCCGGTAAAAGCCCGAAATTTTTATTGAATGAACAGAATTTTACACATTTCCCTACCTGCTTCGGGAAAACCCAGGATTAACCGAAAAAGATCGGTAAAAGCCCGAAATAAAAATTCATTTCGGGCTTTTCCCAACAATCGCGAGAAATCTTAGGTTTACCCGGGTAAACCTAGGATTTCCCGCACTCCTAGCTTTTCCCGTAACATATATATAAATATACATAAACAGCACGTTTCTTTGCATTTCCAATCAGCTGACCCTAAAAATGAATGAAATTTGTTGAAATTCTGAAGTGTCGGAAATCGGCACTTTACAACTGCCGGTGATTTCTCATCGGTATTTTTGAAATTCGTGAAGACACATTATACTATTTTTTGGAAGTGATTTTACTTCCTTAATATTATTGTATTTCATTTATTTAACAAATATAATTATATCCTTTTCAACAAATTTCATAATTATACTGGCAATATTCGAGAATCAAACAAAACGCTAATTTTGCACCGCCAAGAAAGAAAGAAAACCTTTTTTATATACCTACGTATCCATGTATTTACTTTGGAAAGACGAACATCTTTCAAGAGATATCCTTAATTTTGAATGGCCTAATAGAACCTGAAGGACAAGCAAGACATCTGATGAAGAAAAAAGTTTGCTAACAAGTAGTTTCGACAAACTAATTTACAATAGACATGTTGTATAATTATATTGAAAGTTAAATATTTGTCATTATTAATAATATTCTAAATATTAAGAAAAATATTATAATATATGTATCTTTTAATCAAGTATCTGCAAAAAAATATTTTTACTGTACCCTCCTCATTTTAGGACAAAGGTAGCATTTACCTATCTCGTTTTTTTCATATTACGACGGGGGTTTTACCCTCCGATCGTAGGAAACATACAAACTTTCTACCCACATTAACTTCAGCCAGCCTGGGTTGGGCCGAAATGCCAGCATCACGAAGTCTTCACCCGGACGTTGTTGAATAACTTTGGTAGTCCCACGAGAACAGGTGCATTCACCGCGCAATCAACGCTGGCTCTATCTGGTTTTTTTTTGTTTTTTTTTTAAAGTGGGGTTTAACTGCCTTTCAACTGCCATGGTCATATCACGACGGGGGTTTTACCCTCCATTCGCAGGAAACTCACAAACCTTCTACTCACATTGACCTCACCCAGCCTGGGGCCGGGAAAAACCAGCGTCACGAGAATTAGAATTTGAATTATCACCCATCCAAGTCTTAACCTCGCTGGATGTCGCTTAACTTCGGTGTTCTGAAGGGAACCGGTGTATTCAACATGCCATCGACGCTGGCTCTATCTGGTTTATTTGTGATGTTATATCACAACGTATGTCAGGTGATTGACGAAATTTCAAGTAACATATTCATTTTTTATTCTCGTATTTCACAAGTGTTCGTCTCTACCAATACTCATTTTTCCTCTCAAGATATTAGTGAACCACGTAACATCCAAAATACAGATATAAAAAAGTCTAATTCCTCCGGAATTCGAACTCAGTTCATTTCAATGTATGTCTGGTGCGCTAGACCACTCAGACACTGGACTCCTGACACCGTCGAGCATAAAAAGTATTTGAAGGGCTCGGGAAATCATAAATAATGAGTAGATTTTTTAGATACCTGTGTAGAAAATATGTAGAATGCAAAACATTGAAAAGAGAACATTGGATATGTGATAAAACAATGAATTAACATTTTTTTTTAACTAATAAATTAATTCAATTATTGAACAATAGATAGCACAGTCTGAGTTGGACCGGGAATAGCTAGCATCAAGATTGTCCAAAATTTAGATAGTCACCCATCCAAGGCCTAAATTCGCTGGTCGTTGCTTGACATCATTGACAGTACGAAAACTGGTGAACTCAACGTGTCATCGACACTGTTATCGACTCACAACGTGCCTGTGAGATATAAATTGTAGGTACTTCTTTCGCTGAGAAGGCTGAGATGGGAATAGTAATAATTATTTTCAATTTGGCTTCCATCTCGGAAAAAAACTTGTTTAAACTCTTCAAAAGGATAAAGAAATTTAAAACTATTAAACAACAAGAATCACCAGACAAAAATTATTTTTGAAAAGATTAGAAAATGTAAACAATAACACAAATGATTTTCACACAGAGGTGATAATACCCTCTGTGAAAATGGGCCATATTCAAAGAAAAATAGTAATTGCTCGTGAGCAAAGAAAAAGTTTGCAAGCTTTATTTTTAGCTTTGTGATGTACATATATCTTTTACTTTCATAGATACAAAAGCTTTTGATATTTGATAAAAGAAAGAACTCTTTATTGCACTCAAAACTCTTTTATTATAGATCGAAGCAACTCCTTTGGATTTCTTTTAAATAGGGCCCAATATTGCGTCTGTGCGGAAACTGAATCGAGAGAAACTGAGTCACAATTTGTGTACTTGATTGGCCAGAAAATTTTCAAAATCCCGACGGTTGTCCCTAAAGTAGTTTTAGGGACGTTCAAAAATACGGGCCTAAATCTACGCTGAAACCGGGACTTGAACCACCGACCTCCAGGTTACAAGTCCGCCGCCTTATCGATCAAGCTACTGAGGTCGGTTCCATGAGATGAGTATACATAAGAAATCTCTTTTTCCTGTAGAAATGAGTAGAAATAAGAAGACAAAACGCACATTCACACCACTAGAGTCTAAAGCTGTAAAGTCTAAACCAGACTCCAGACTGCAATCCACCACTTACTGAAAAGTACTTTGGATTGCAGTAACTATTAAATATTAAATGAAGGATATGTATGAATATTAAAATAAAATATAATAAAGCTATTGAAAAAAAAGACGTGTATATTACGTCGCGTCGGTGATGTAGCTGCAACGGAATAATGCGTGTATTCTGATATGCACACACACGCATCAAGGGTTAATATGATGTAATGCATATTTCCACATTAAGATGCCCTCGAGATGTCCAGCTCAGAAATAAAATGGGGATGATTCTTCACCCCCACCCCCTCTACCAATAAAAAAGGGTAAGTGTTAGTTTGACCGTGACTAAGTTTAGCCTCCAGGAATTCTTTCTTATTTATTTTCCATATTTTAGAGGATAAACACATTAGGTAAGTACATGTTCAATTTGAACATGTTCGTGAATCCTATGGTGGCTATGGCGTATTTGATTCCTTATACTACTCTCACTTTTCCCATTGTAATAAATGGGAATACATCCCGTCAATTCTTGTTAAAAAAAACTTTGTAAATATTCATAATATTTTTATTTTTAAACCCAAAATCATAAACAGACCACTTTTGGCTCGATACACAATTTACGAGAGCTGTATAAAGATTTTTTGATGTGACTGAACAATCCTGATTATTTGCTAAATCTCTAAAGAACAAGTGTAAAAAATCCAATGAAATCAAAAAATCTTTGGAACAGATAAATAAATATACATAGGTAGATAGGTACATAATTATATTTTGTGCTAGACCCTAAAACTAAAATATAATTATGTGCATATAAGACAAAAATAATAATAATAATAATATTGCCTTATTTATACTGCCCGATCAGGACTATTAAAGCCCCATTATTCCAGCAGTAAGCCCAAGACATATTAATATGTGGTAAAAATCCCAAACGGGAAGATAACTTGTCATGTCCCGGCTGGGTTTCGATTCCGCGACCTCTGGAATCTCTGGATTCACAGAGTGCCGCCTTTACCATTGAGCTACAGGGACAGAAAATGCACTTCTCATTCAAAGGACAATTATTTGACTATCTTCAATTGTGGTAGTTTTCACTATAAATGTTTACTTGAACGTTCAAACGGACACCCTGTTTCAGAAACATTGCTACATTGCATGGTTCTTTTATAAATAAATATAAAATATTCTTAATAATTCTATTCTCTTCATGTCCCGAAGACATGAAATACAATAAGAATGAAACGAAAACTTTGAAAAGGCAAAACATAAAATAGCATAAAGAGTTTGATATTATTCTGCTGTATACTTGAATATAAATATACTCCGCTGTTTTAATATCGCATTTTGCGCCATGTTTCTTGGCGAATTATTATGCGAGTGTTTCTTCATATCGCCATTTTTAATCTTGAATTCGTGTACAATTAAATAAATAATACCTACTTGTATAATAAATATGTTTTCGTCTGAAATGCTGAGTCCTCGGTATAGTCGGATTGCTTGAGAGAATCGACTGACTAATGACTTCTCAATTTCATTTTTACTTCCGAGAAATTTCTAATATGAAGTTCAATCGATAAGACAGCGGTTTCATAACTTTAAGGTCGGTGGTTCGAGGCCCTACTGCGGTAAATGTGGGTTTTAGTTATCGCTCTTGGGAATAACACAAAACAATATCAAAAACCTAAACCTATCTACCTATAATTATGTCTGTATGTATGAATGAATATTTCATGAATATAGAAGAATGTAATTTGGACAAAATGAGGACATTTTTGAATGATTGTAGTGAATTTTTTCAATCCGTAGACTAAATCTTTCTTTCTAAACAGTTGCCTTGCATTTTAAATTTTAGTTCACTCATGAACTAAATTGACTTCGAGACTCTCATCTCGTGTACAACACGAGTATAAAGTCTGGATAATCAGCAGAAATTATTCTCTTCACCAGCAGAATAGAAGAAAAGTATCAATGAACTTTTTCTCAAGGTTATTTATGAATAATTATGATAAATAATAAGAATATCGAAGCGGAATCAAGAACTGGTTGTAGTGTTGAGTCTCTGAACTGAAATTATTATTCGCCATTCCAGGTTCTGCAGGAACTTGGGCTAATGCAGAAATTTGTATACAGTGTTGACTATGTCCGCTACACATTATACAGTGTTGACTATAGGTCCGCTACACAGTATACAGTGTTGACTAGGTCCGCTAGACAGTATACAGTGTTGACTAGGTCCGCTACACAATATACAGTGTTGACTAGGTCCGCTACACAGTATACAGAGTTGACTAGGTCCGCTACACAGTATACAGTGTTGACTAGGTCCGCTACACAGTATACAGTGTTGACTAGGTCCGCTACACAGTATACAGTGTTGACTAGGTCCGCTACACAGTATACAATGTTGACTATAGGTCCGCTACACAATATACAGTGTTGACTAGGTCCGCTACACAGTATACAGTGTTGACTAGGTCCGCTACACAGTATACAATGTTGACTATAGGTCCGCTACACAATATACAGTGTTGACTAGGTCCGCTACACAGTATACAGAGTTGACTAGGTCCGCTACACAGTATACAGAGTTGACTAGGTCCGCTACACAGTATACAGTGTTGACTAGGTCCGCTACAGAGTATACAGTGTTGACTAGGTCCGCTACACAATATACAGAGTTGACTAGGTCCGCTACACAGTATACAGAGTTGACTAGGTCCGCTACACAGTATACAGTGTTGACTAGGTTCGCTCACAGTATACAGTGTTGACTAGGTCCGCTACACAGTATACAGTGTTGACTAGGTCCGCTACAGAGTATACAGTGTTGACTAGGTCCGCTACACAATATACAGAGTTGACTAGGTCCGCTACACAGTATACAGAGTTGACTAGGTCCGCTACACAGTATACAGAGTTGACTAGGTTCGCTCACAGTATACAGTGTTGACTAGGTCCGCTACACAGTATACAGTGTTGACTAGGTCCGCTACACATTATACAGTGTTGACTAGGTCCGCTACACAGTATACAGTGTTGACTAGGTTCGCTACACAGTATACAGTGTTGACTAGGTGTTGAAAATCAAA
>CM044955.1:12198660-12215763 GCA_024516035.1 Bactericera cockerelli | reverse complement strand
TTATTTTCGAAAATAATATATACAATTTGAACGTAAAAAATTAATATTATTAACTTTTTGAGAATAATAATAATTTAAAATAATTTAACCGGAGGCGATGGTTCGGTCATAAATAACAAATGTGGGTCCAACCAGTCCAATCAGTCAGAATGTTAATACATGTTTTCTGACTGATAGATGTTTGATTCCCGTCTACTTGGATCAAGATTATTTGCTGTTTCAAGTTTATGTTGGTTCAAGGTCAAAAGCTCCTGTAATATGTTCAAATGGAATTAGGTAAGTAGATAGGTACCTATAGGAAAGGAGGAAGGTATAAACTACAGTTAAAAGCAATGTGAACAGGAAACATGATTTTGAATAAGGATTAGCTGACCTCATTCAATAAATACTCATTCACTTTAAATAATAAATAATATCTATTAGGCTTCCTTTTTTGAGAGAAAACATCCATCTCGAACTCAAAAAGTTGAAGAAGACCTGTCTGAAGAAAAAAGATGGAACAATTCATCCTCCATGAAGAATACTTTGCTCATATTCCAAGTATCTATTACAAATGAAAATTCTTTAGAAGGCATCAATCCCATTTGAGCAAGATAAAAAACAATCTCAGAAAGAACCTTTAGTACCTATCCATGGCTACCGATCTCTTCAAAGCTCTGAGGGCATTGGTACAATCCAGACTGGGCGAATATAATAAATATGTACTTGTATATTCTCTCCTCCAACCAAAGCTATAATTATAGAGCCCATGTTTGAATTAAAATCTTTCAAAGTAATTCGATTTTATTATTTTAATCACTCTAGTACTCGAAGATATTTTATTATTTTTTATGAATACTTATAAAATTCAATACAGTGTGATGCAAAGTTCCAACGTTAAAAAATAACAATAAAACCTGTGTTCCTGCTACTTACCTAGTTTGGTACATGTATGTATATTGTCTTAAAATAAAGGTAGCATTTTACTCTAACTTAACCACTCGAGCAAAGAAGGTAAATGCTTTAAAAATCATCAATAAATGCGTTAAAATTATAGTTATGCGAAGGGTAATTTTCTTTTTGTTACTCCCGACCTAAAAGCGAGAGTCACTACTGTATATTTGCTAATCGTTGTATTATAAATTGATAAAAATAATTAGGGAAATAAAAAAGACACTATTTTGCTGCGGATAGCTTAATCCAGTACACAAAAATTTAAGGGAAAAATTGAGCACCCTTTTGAACACTCGTTTTATTGAAGTATCTGTTCAAGGGTTATCAAGTCATAAACAGACGAACTAGGTATGTATCTGCCAAATTGTCAGGGTTTACCAAGGCTTCACATAGGTGGTTAGGTAAATAATCTTATACCTAACAATTTTAATTTTAAAAGAGAAAAAAAATTGTATTTTTAAAAACTGTTATGCTGTGATTTTTAGCAACCCACCATATGGTGGGCAGCATGAATATTTGTATAAAAAATAAATATATTATTCTTCTTCTATAGATATTATAACTATCATCACGGTTATCTTATTTTAAAGTATACACCCTGTATGTTGAATAATATATCCACTTATATACATTTTTATTGGAAAGTCAATGATCGATGTTTGATCATGACTATCTGAATATTATTAAGTTCTCCGTCTGTGTAGGAACTTGAGATAACTTTTCTTTCTTAGTTCCCTTCTAACTTTATAAGGAATGTCCCTCCAACTTATCTCATAAGTACAGGGGGCAGATCTCTAAATTTAATAATGATGTTTCATTAAAACGAAATGGATTATATCGACACTTAGCAGACACTGGTGACTGACTTACCTATTTGTGTTCAATAAACAAATTTTACTAATTATTTTTTCCATTAGGGTTTAACTTCGCTTTCAACCATTCGGTGGGCCAACAACACAGCTACTCAAACTAATCTCACTTAGCCTGAGTGGGGCCAAGAATAGCCAGCAGAACTTATATTGACATGATGACCATGGATGGATACGAAAACAAAATGGTCAATTTTAATTTGAGCAGTCTAAAAGTGCATTATTTTACATCGAAGGTATACCCTGACAATTGCGTCTTAGGACGGTAAGGTTCATGAGAGCAGACCAGAACATTAGCCAAAATGGTTGACCCATGTCATATATGTATATACCCTAAGTCTTATCACCGAAAGCCTGAAGTAACAATGGACCAGCAATTAATTTTGAAGAAACCATGAGTTGAGTAAGTTAGTTAAGTTATCATATTTGTGTTAATCACTTTCGTGATATCATAACTACTCAAACTCGCTGTACTAAATCTACGCTGAAACCGGGACTTGAACCACCGACCTCCAGGTTACAAGTCCGCCGCCTTATCGATCAAGCTACTGAGGTCGGTTCCATGAGATGAGTATACATAAGAAATCTCTTTTTCCTGTAGAAATGAGTAGAAATAAGAAGACAAAACGCACATACACACCACCAGAGTCTAAAGCTGTAAAGTCTAAACCACACGTCCAGACTGCAATCCACAACTTACTGAAAAGTACATTGGATTGCAGTAACTATTAAATATTAAATGAAGGATATGTATGAATATTAAAATAAAATATAATAAAGCTATTGAAAAAAAAGACGTTGATATTACGTCGCGTCGGTGATGTAGCTGCAACGGAATAATGCGTGTATTCTGATATGCACACACACGCATCAAGGGTTAATATGATGTAATGCATATTTCCACATTAAGATGCCCTCGAGATGCCCAGCTCAGAAATAAAATAGGGATGATTCTTCACCACCACCCCCTCTACCAATAAAAAAGGGTAAGTGTTAGTTTGACCGTGACTAAGTTTAGCCTCCAGGAATTCTTTCTTATTTATTTTCCATATTTCAGAGGATAAACACATTAGGTAAGTACATGTTCAATTTGAACATGTTCCGTGAATCCTATGACGCATTTGATTCCTCATACTTGCTACTCTCACTTTGTAAACATTCAAAATATTTTTATTTTTAAACCCAAAATCATAAACAGACCACTCGATACACAATTTACGAGAGCTGTATAATGTATAAAGATTTTTTGATGTGACTGAACAATCCCTGATTATTTGTTAAATCTCTAAAGAGCAAGTAGTGTAAAATCAAATAAAATTAAAAAATCTTTGGAACAGATAAATAAATATACATAGGTAGGTAGGTACAATTGTATGTATATTTATAACAAAACAAAACAACATAATGAACATCTTAAAAATTCCTTCCAATTTTTCAGAGGTTGGAAGAGTTCCTCTAATAATTATATTTTGTGCTAGACCCTAAAACTAAAATATAATTTGGTCCATTGAGGACAAAAATGTACTTCTCATTCAAAGGACCATTATTTGACTATCTTCAATTGTGGTTTTCACTATAAATTTTACTTGAACGTGCAAACGGACAGGACACCCTGTTTCAGAAACATTGCTACATTGCATGGTTCTTTTATAAATAAATATAAAATATTCTTAATAATTCTATTCTCTTCATGTCCCGAAGACATGAAATACAATAAGAATGAAACGAAAACTTTGAAAAGGCAAAACATAAAACAGCATAAAGAGTTTGATATTATTCTGCTGGATACTTGAATATAAATATACTCCGCTGTTTTAATATCGCATTTTGCGCCATGTTTCTTGGCGAATTATTATGCGAGTGTTTCTCCATATCGCCATTTTTAATCTTGAATTCGTGTACAATTAAATAAATAATACCTGCTTGTATAATAAATATGTTTTCGTCTGAAATGCTGAGTCCTCGGTATAGTCGGATTGCTTGAGAGAATAGACTGACTAATGACTTTTCAATTTCATTTTTTTTTTTTTTTTAACGTCGCTTTCAACTGCATAGTGATATCACGACATCTATTAGTGAAATTTAGGTAGGTACTGAAATAGTACCTACAAGTAGTGTACCTACATTTTTCCCCTTTATATGTAGTTCACAAGTACCTTATGGAAAAGCTAATGAATAGCGTCGACTTTGAATAAAAGAGAGAAGAAAATATATCAGTCTTCTGACACCAAAAGAAATTCAAATTCCTCTGTATGCTAAATTAGTTTTACCAACTCAGAGAACAAATTTAGTTGTCAACTGGAGGAGAATCATTTTAAAACCACCAGTTTCCATCACATCACTACATTCAATCATGCTAAGTTGCCAGCGTCGAAGTCGATCGCGCGTTGAATGCACCGGTTCTCGTAAGATCACGGAAGTTAAGGAACGTCCAGCGAGGTGAAGACTTCGTGATGCTGGCATTCCGACCCAAACCAGGCTGGGTGAGATTACTGTGGGTAGCAGGTTTGTGAGTTTCCTGCGAATGGAGGGTATAACAACCCCGTCGTGATATGACGGCATGCAGTTGAAAGTGACGTTAAACTCAATTTAAAAAATAAATAATTATACCAGCAGCTTCGAGCATTATTCGGGATTCTTTGCATAGATTCCAGGAATGGCCCACTCAGGATGGATAAATCTGATGTGAGCAGTTGAGCACCAGTACCTGGTATAGCTTATAAGGAGCAAAAACCTATAGCGAGAAGTGATGTACCTACCTATGTATATAATATATACGAGTACATTGTACCTACACACCTATGTACGAGTATACATTGTACCTACGTATACATAGTTGAAAGGTCGTTGATTCCCAAAAGCTACTAATAATAAGCTTGTTATATTTGAATATAATTGTTTAGGTATGTGTGTGTCAGATATGAAATTCAATCGATAAGACAGCGGTTTCAGGCCCTACTGCGGCAAATGTTAGTGAGGTGACTTTGAGTTCACACTGGGGAATAACACAAAACAATATCAAAAACCTAACCTACCTATAATTATGTGTGAATGTATGAATGAATATTTCATGAATATACAAAAGTGTAAATAGTGTAATCTGGACGAAATGAGGACATTTTTGATTAACTGTAGTGAAAATTTTCAATCTTCAGACTACAGTCTTTCTTTCTAAAAACTTGCCTTGCATTTTAAATTTTAGTTCACCTATGAACTAAATTGACTTCGAGACTCTCATCTCGTGGACAACACGAGTATAAAGTCTGGATAGTCAGCAGAAATTATTCTCTTCACCAGCGGAATAGAAGAAAAGTATCAATGAACTTTTTCTCAAGGTTATTTATGAATAATTATGATAAATAATAAGAATATCGAAGCGGAATCAAGAACTGGTTGTAGTGTTGAGTCTCTGAACAGAAATTATTATTCGCCATTCCAGGTTCTGCAGGAACTTGGGCTAATGCAGAAATTTGTATACAGTGTTGACTAGGTCCGCTACACAGTATACAGTGTTGACTAGGTCCGCTACACAGTATACAGTGTTGACTATAAGTCCGCTACACAGTATACAGTGTTGACTATAGGTCCGCTACACAGTATACAGTGTTGACTAGGTCCGCTACACAGTATACAGTGTTGACTATAGGTCCGCTACACAGTATACAGTGTTGACTATAGGTCCGCTACACAGTATACAGTGTTGACTAGGTCCGCTACACAGTATACAGTGTTGACTAGGTCCGCTACACAATATACAGTGTTGACTAGGTCCGCTACACAGTATACAGTGTTGACTAGGTCCGCTACACAATATACAGTGTTGACTAGGTCCGCTACATAGTATACAGTGTTGACTATAGGTCCGCTACACAGTATACAGTGTTGACTAGGTCCGCTACACAGTATACAGTGTTGACTAGGTCCGCTACATAGTATACAGTGTTGACTATAGGTCCGCTACACAGTATACAGTGTTGACTAGGTCCGCTACACAGTATACAGTGTTGACTAGGTCCGCTACACAGTATACAGTGTTGACTAGGTCCGCTACATAGTATACAGTGTTGACTATAGGTCCGCTACACAATATACAGTGTTGACTAGGTCCGCTACACAGTATACAGTGTTGACTAGGTCCGCTACACAATATACAGTGTTGACTAGGTCCGCTACATAGTACACAGTGTTGACTATAGGTCCGCTACACAGTATACAGTGTTGACTAGGTCCGCTACACAGTATACAGTGTTGACTAGGTCCGCTACATAGTATACAGTGTTGACTATAGGTCCGCTACACAGTATACAGTGTTGACTAGGTCCGCTACACAGTATACATTGTTGACTAGGTCCGCTACACAGTATACAGTGTTGACTAGGTCCGCTACACAATATACAGTGTTGACTAGGTCCGCTACATAGTATACAATGTTGACTAGGTCCGCTACAGAGTATACAGTGTTGACTAGGTCCGCTACACGTTATACAGTGTTGACTAGGTCCGCTACACAGTATACAGTGTTGACTAGGTCCGCTACACAGTATACAGTGTTGACTAGGTCCGCTACATAGTATACAGTGTTGACTATAGGTCCGCTACACAGTATACAGTGTTGACTAGGTCCGCTACACAGTATACAGTGTTGACTAGGTCCGCTACACAGTATACAGTGTTGACTAGGTCCGCTACACAATATACAGTGTTGACTAGGTCCGCTACACAGTATACAGTGTTGACTAGGTCCGCTACACAATATACAGTGTTGACTAGGTCCGCTACACAGTATACAGTGTTGACTAGGTCCGCTACACAGTATACAGTGTTGACTAGGTCCGCTACACAGTATACAGTGTTGACTAGGTCCGCTACATAGTATACAGTGTTGACTAGGTCCGCTACACAGTATACAGTGTTGACTAGGTTCGCTACACAGTGTACAGTGTTGACTAGGTCCGCTACACAGTATACAGTGTTGACTAGGTCCGCTACACAATATACAGTGTTGACTAGGTCCGCTACACAGTATACAGTGTTGACTAGGTCCGCTACACAGTATACAGTGTTGACTAGGTCCGCTACACAGTATACAGTGTTGACTAGGTCCGCTACATAGTATACAGTGTTGACTAGGTCCGCTACACAGTATACAGTGTTGACTAGGTTCGCTACACAGTGTACAGTGTTGACTAGGTCCGCTACACAGTATACAGTGTTGACTAGGTCCGCTACACAATATACAGTGTTGACTAGGTCCGCTACACAGTATATAGTGTTGACTAGGTCCGCTACACAGTATACAGTGTTGACTAGGTCCGCTACACAGTATACAGTGTTGACTAGGTCCGCTACACAGTATACAGTGTTGACTAGGTCCGCTACATAGTATACAGTGTTGACTAGGTCCGCTACACAGTATACAGTGTTGACTAGGTTCGCTACACAGTATACAGTGTTGACTAGGTGTTGAAAATCAAATGCATCACGACATCATCTGAGCCAGTATCCACGAAAAGTTATGAAAACATCAATTCTCAGAAGACAGCTGAAGTTAAGCAACGTCTAGCGAGGTTTTTTTTAAAAACTCCTTAAAGCTCTGTCCCGGAACTGTTTAACTCTTCGGGACAACGTCTAGCGAGGTTAGACATAGGCGGGTGAGCATCTTCAGATATGAATCCTGGTGTGATCCTATGTTCGCCACTACAGCTCCTTGATGAGTTGTGATTATGAAATAATAAATGCATAAGATGTACGTCTGCAATCTGCATGATATTATATGCTTGCAGGTACTTTTTTACTCACATCCTATGAAATTATCAGAAATACATAATACCTATTCATGAAACTATCTAAAATATGTAGCATACCTATACCGTATGCAGTCATATTATAGTTAACAATATTATACATAATACATGCACATGCATACATATTTCTACCTATGTGCCTACATACATACCTGTATGTAGGTATAAGTATACTATCAATTTGTATATTAATTTATATCTACTTATGTTATAGGATAGAAATATAGATATTTAGCTCCTACATAGAATTATCATATTCTTCAAGATGGAATATTCAGTAAAAATATATGTACATAATACATGCTTAACTCTTGAAATCCATAGTACGTACATAATATAAATGTATACTAGGTACCTACCAATAAATCATGCTAAAGTACCTGCCGTCAGCGCCAGAAAGATACCTAAGTCCAAAGAAGTGTCAAAAAGTGCAAAATTGACGTATTAGCTTGTCCCTTGAACTTCTAGTTTGAGGGTTCGATTCTGACGGGTTTCTCTTGTAGTGTAGGATGAATATGGACACCACTTTTTGGTGTTCGTTTATTTAAAATTAACAAAAAAACAATAATATCACTAGCAAACGCCCTCTAATAGTCACTGGCACCCTGAGTCAAGCATCCATCTCAAATCTTAAGAAGCTAGGTATTTATAATGAAATTTGAAGTACAAAACTTTATTCCCGAATTAAAAGCATTACTTGGTCAAAGACATTTTACCAGTGGGACAAAAAGAGTACCTACATGGAACATGTAAAAATATATACTCAAAATAAATAATTAAACTAATGAGTATAACTGGTCACAATAGATCTAAAAAAGAAGAGAATGCCAAAGGCATTATCACCACCCTTGATCAAACTTTGTTTATCTTTCATTAATTATATATACCTTTTGACTGCACCTGTACATAAAAAATCGTAAATAAAGATTGATCGAAATGGTTGAATAATAATAAATAGAGGTCAGTGTGAAAATTGGACCTTCTCTTGTATGACTCCAACCAGTTTATAATAATAATAATATGAAACCATCATCCACGCTTTTTTGAAGGAAGATAAAAATGTGAACACACCCTCCAATTTTTCCAGAAGATCGAACGAGAAATGAAATAAGAAAGGTCAATAAGAAAATATTTTCAGAATTTTCTCCCCAGTCCAAAAATTATTGAAATGAAAAAAGTAGCCCTGCGGACACAGGAGAAATATTTTATCAAATACATTATGATGGACATTCCTTGTACAACATTTTCTAGTTATATTCTGTCGATAAATAAACACGAAATACATACATATAAGTACAAATATTTCACTTAAAAAAAAATGCCAAAAGAAAATTTAAGACTCCGAAAATTAATTGGGAAAAATAAGCGATGACACTCTTTTATGATATTAAATAGTCTATGAAAGCTGAATAGAAAATATTGGGGTCCTGGAATTGTATTAATTTTATATTTTTATTTTGAAACACACCAAAGTGGCTTATTAAATGAAAGGTCTCGATGCTAAATCTGATAGTTTAAATCAAATTAAAATATCTAAGCGAGATCTACTATTGACAGAAATAAAGTTATTCATAATCTTGAAACGAATAAAATACCTCTCTCCAACAAAAGCCAAGTAATGGTATGATCATGTATTGTAAAGAACAGAAAATCCATAAATCACTGAATTTTTATAATAAAAAAAGTCAAACCAACCTACCACGGTTAAAGTAGAAACATATGTTTGTAGTCTGAGGACACAACCCGAGTGCCCGAAGGGTATAGCAATTATTTTAGGTTTAAAATGGACTATTATCCTTCAAAAGGTATGTTATTTTCTTAAATTGTATATAATTTCTTCAAAGTGAGACCTGGTGTTTTTCTGTCTACCATTGAATCTAATTATCGACCTATCGTAAATCTAAAGCACAGGCCCTAGTTCAATGTTCTTTCTTTTATTTTCTTAAGGACATAAACTTCGGAAGGACATACACGCTTTCAATAGCGGAGGTTGTAGAGATCTACATTGTATAGCAGTCATACAAGAAGTTGCGAGCAATTTGTCCAGTAAATCATAATGTGTGTAAAACCCAGTAAATAATGTCTTAAGTATACACATTCGTAATAAGACGAAAGCGGATCAAAGTCACAAACAACATCAAAGTGTTGGTTGGTTGGTAATTATGAATTCTATAGTAAGTTTGGTTAGGTCCTAATAAATCTTACTAGGTCGCAGTGTTGTATGGAGTTTCACTTGAAGAAAAAAAGGTCACATAATAATAAGAAAAGTTTGGTTACACGCTACATACAAAATTTGTTCCTTAGTAAAAGAAAAAAAATCTCTTTAATTTTGAGTCTTAGAGCAAATAATATGTTTAAGTTCTTAAACCGATAGGTATATTGTTACAGAAGGAGAAAACTGACTGAAACTTGCGTGAATCTCATTTTCTCTAATAATGATTTTGACCTTTGATATTTCTGAAACCATCCCTGTTGTGCATTTAAGAAAGAAATCATCAGACATTGCAGATTAAAAACATTATCAACTACCTAACTTTAGAGTCTATTAAAAAATAATTACCTTATTGATCTTTTTGGTGTATCTAATATCGACACAGAAAACCCCTTTTAGAGCATCACTTTATGTAGGTGAACTGTTTACTTGTATACAGCTGGTTCATTTTTTATACAGCGTTTAATGTATTTCTTACAACGTTTCAATGAAATATTATAAGAAATAATAATATCTTTTAGATTTATAGGTACTGTTTATAGTGGTTTACTGGATAATTTTTTGTTGTTGAGAATAGGATGCCTCCAAGGCTATACCTAGGAACACAAGTTATCTCAAAATAATTTAATTTTAAAATAATTATATCAAGGGCTCTAATCTATCTTATTTTATCACCACTGATTCATCAGAAAACCCTTTACCGTTAAAAATGAAAGGGAAGATGTACTTATCAAATTAGAGAGGTGTATGAAATAATTGATCTTGTACTTTATTGATGAAAGCCGAGGAAATTTCTACTACAAAAAGCTGCGTAGTGCAGATAATAATTAGCGTAATGGGACTCCCTGAATCAAACCGACATCGGCAGTCTAAATAAAACACTAGGTAGTTACTACATAGAATTGAATGTACCGACCTCTGTAGCTGGATCGATAAGGTGGCGGACTTGTAATCTGGAGGTCTGTGGTTCAAGTCCCAAGTTCAGCAAAGATTTAGTAAAGCGAGTTTGAGTAATTGTGACATCACGAAAGTGATCAACACAAGTATGATAACTTTAGCATAAAATTGAATGTCAAATACCTATAGGTATGAGTACTTATGTAATAGAAGATTTTAATAGACATTATCACTCACTGGGAAAGCTTTTTTTTAATAAGTAGAACATATTGTATTATTTATAGAATACCCAGATAGATTTGTATTTTTTATTGATATAATAATGTGTGAGCCTTCGAAATTTTGATTTTGTTGTACATAAAGAAAGGTGCAAACTGTACGAAACTAAATTAATATACCTAAGTAAATATCTTCAAGACGAAAAACAAGTTAGTTTGCGCATATTGCACAATATATCAACAACAGGAATAATCTTCATGCATGTTTCAAATAAACAAACCACTTTCTATTGAGCAGCAAATGTCTAGAATTTAGCCAGGCGCCTGTATGGCTGCAGTTTTCAAATTTCTTCTCAAATTTCTTCAAATGAAAAACTAATTTTCGATTTATTTTAGTGTTATTCAAGTTTTTAACAAAGATACTAAACTTATACAAAACAACTAAGAAATACAATTTCAATGATCTCAAGAAAAATGTTGGACGAGGGAGATACCATGCTGCATTGTTACTCTTTTACATAAAAGATTGCAGAATATTGTTCTAAAATAATTTAAATAAGGCAATTAGAATGTGAAAAAAAAAAAAAAAAATTCTAATCCGTACTCTCGCACCACATAATAATTTAAAAAAAGCAAATTAGAATGTGAAAAAAAAAAAAAAAAAAAAAAAATTGTCTAATCCGTACTCTCGCACCACATAATAATTTAAAAAAAGCAAATTAGAATGTGGAAAAAAAAAAAAAAAAAAAAAAAATGTCTAATCCGTACTCTCGCACCACATAATAATTAAAAAAAAAGCCAATTAGAATGTGAAAAAAAAAAAAAAAAAAAAAAAAAAAAAAATATGTCTAATCCGTACTCTCGCACCACATAATAATTTAAAAAAGCCAATTAGAATGTGAAAAAAAAAAAAAAAAAATGTCTAGTCCGTACTCTCGCACCACAGCTCGGGCTTGTCGTATCCCAGCTCCTCAGGAGTGTCCACGCCTAGCTCCTGCAGGGTGGGCTCAATCTCTCGCAGAATGTACGGCCAGATGACTTTCTTCTTGGGCCCGCACTTCATCTGCACCATTTCCAACAGGCGGACGGTCATCGCATAGTCGTTGAGTCGACGGGCGGCCAGGAGGGCGGCGATGATGATCTGAGGGTCTGGCACGGCGTCGTCCTGGGCGAGTTTGTTCATCCCTTGGCGGATCTCCCAGTGGTCATTCTTCCTTGTCGAAATAGGACTTGTACCTGTTGATAAATTGGAAATGACATGTAGGGCCACACTGTGAAACAGGATTAAAGTTCATTTAAGTAGTTACTTGTATGAGTAACGACCAGTGGCGGCATTACCAGAGTAAAAAGAAATTAATGTAATAGAATAATTCGAAAAGTACAGGAGGCTCTTAGTAATGCTGCGCTACCCACAAAAATTGTGAAGAGGACTTGTGCTTCACCACAAATAAAACCATACAAGTTCATTTAAGCCTGACAAGCCTCGGAGTTTTCATCTACTCATGTATGTTTGGTTTTATTTGTGGTGAAGCTCAAGGCCTCTTCACAATTTTTGTGAATTGCGCAGCATTACTAAGAGCCTCCTTCATTTTTCGAATTATTCTATTACATTCATTTCTTTTTACTTTGGTAATGCCGCCACTGGTCGTTACTCATACAAGTAAATACTCATTTTTCCCCACGAGGTATGAGTGGACCCCGAACATCCAATTACAGAGCAGAAAAATTCCTGGGGTTCGAAGCCAGGTCACCGTGCGTGCAATGCCTAGCGCGCTAACTCACTCTGCCACGGTGACTACGTTTTCATCTAATCATAGCACAGTATAGCCCCAGTTAAGGTATAGTGTCCAGTTAGATTAAATTTAATCCTGTGTTATAATTCGACTCTCAAACTGTTTCCAGGGAGCTTGCGAAAGATGCAAGAGTGAAAGACGAAAGATTAGATTTCAATAGAGTCTAGAATGTAAGGATTTTAATATTATCTATTTCAATCGCTGTTAGAACTTACCTGAAACAGTCCCTACTAATCTGGCATTGGCATTACCAGAGAGCATGAAACTTCAGTTTTATAAAACAAATCAAGCTCTGTAAAAAGTCTGATTTACCAATTAGCTCATGAGTTACCTATCATATAAAAAGTCTGTCCCGGTAGCTCAGTGGTAAAGGCGGCACTGTGTGAATCCAGAGGTCGCTGGTTCGAAACCCAGCCCGGACAAGACAAGTTATCCCCCCATTTGGGATTTTTACCACATAATAATACGTCTTGGGCTTACTGCTGGAATAATGGGACTTAATGGTCCTAATCGGGCAGTATAAATAAGGCGATATTATTATTATTATTATAAAATAATTTAGAAAATAATTCCTAAACGTACATAGATTAACCTTACCGTCTAATATAGTCCTCTTCTGCCTCCACGTGGTGGGCTGATACAGCGGCGCTTACACCAATATTTCGCTTTGCAAGAAACTTGGTGGTACCACTAGAGAAAGCGACTAGTTCCTTCACAACAAATCGAAACATTTTGATAAGAAAATGAAAACTGTGCAGAGTGACAACTTTTAGATGGAAATCGTGCGGATTTATTTGTGAAATGCTAAATATTGGTGTGAGGCGTGCTAAATAAATAAGGCGATGGCCACTAATAATTTGAAACTTATTTTGGATAGGGCACTGGACTAAGCCATCCATTATTGCACTTTATAGTCTATTTTTCGACACCAAATATGTATTATTCTGTCCCGGTAGCTCAGTGGTAAAGGCGGCACTCTGTGAATCCAGAGATTCCAGAAGTTGTGGGTTCGAAACCCAGCCGGGACATGACAAGTTATCCTCCCATTTGAGATTTTTACCACATAATAATGTGGTAAAAAAAAAATTTAACTGTCCTATTCGGGCAATATAAATAAGGCGATATTATTATTATTATTATTCTGCATAGGTACTTGCGGCAGTATGTATATTGAGAGCTGTAAGTGTGGTGAAATAATCAGTGATGATATTTCTAAGAACTATTATTCTTACAGTGAAGCTCGTATGTATGTACCTTCTACATTCATGATGGAATAAATAATATGCTCATATCATAAATGACCGCAGTTCTCTAGGATGTGGACTATTATTTGTATTTGCTAGCACAATCTAATGGATATGATTGCTTATGAGAAGGTAATGTGACGAGTGAATGTGATGGTTAACTACCAGAACAAATCATGGATCGCGCGTTACTGATTGCTATGAAATCAAGCGTCATATCAACTTTCTGTGTACCTATTGGTTGCTTGTGTGCTATTGTACTGTGAGAAACAAGCAGTCAGTCCATACTGAAAACATGAAAAATGAAGATGCGAAGTTCAAAGATAAATGCAATATGAAATATGTATTCGTTGATAAATATTACGAATATATTATTAACATCATTACATATTTATTCAGAATAATTTTATGTAAGAGAGGAATAGTTAAATTACATAAATGATGAGTTTAGTTTTAACTGACTGTCACACATGAAATTCCTTCTTAATATACACCATTTCAAACCATATACGTGTAAAGAATTCGGTCTAATTATCTATGAGCTGTGACTGCACTTGTTCAGCTAGTAATTCCAATGAATAGAGACACTCTGAGAGTAGATGGCATGAAGCCACAAGAAAATACCTTTTTTTAATTTAAGAAATGTCTCTATTGAAAAAAGTCTCTTCAGGAGAAAATACGCTGCTAATTTGAACAACACAAAATATTTGCAGAATAATAAATTATGCCATCGTTGCCATCAAAATAATAATATTCACTTTCTGGATGATTGCCAAAATGCAAAAAAGTAGTAGCTTTGTATAAAAAAATGGTACAACCAAGAGATCAATATTTGTCATAGTAATATAATTATGCTTCAGGGCCATGTACAATTGTACACCCGGTCCCATTGCGAGCCTTTTTAAATTCCAAATCTTACATATTATCGACCTCGCAAACATTCATTTGAAGCTATAGGATGCTGCCTTCTAAAACATACCCTAATCCACTGAAACAAATACAAAAATGTGATCGAACTAGGAACCCCTATTTGTCGCCTACTCTAACTTAAAATAAGAAAAACATTAAGAATTGAGGTACAGCAGGAAAAAGACAATGTCATTCTGGGTTAAAACTGATAATAAAAGAAAGAATTTGAAAACTTGATAGAAAAAGTGAAGAAAAGTAAAGTTTCCAAGAAATTGTTTCTTGTGTTTTTGTAAAGAATCTTGAAAATACCTATTATAATAATCCCTTTTATTACCCAGGTACCTAGATATTTAGATCCAATTTGTGGAAACACAATTTCCTCATGAAAAAAGATTTACTTTGAATACCTACTTATTCAATAAAATAGCTATTTCTAATATCCTGGTCATTCCAAGAACACGGGATTGTGAGTAGCTAAAAGTGATGTCACTTGTGATAAGACAAAAATGGAAAACTTTAATCAAATCTCACATAGGTAGTGTAATTTGATTTAAACTTTGAGGATTTGACAAACACTTTTATCTTTATCTTAGACACTAAACAAACTCACATCACCATCATACAGCTTGTGTGTTTTACACAAGACAAGATCTCATTTGTGATTATAGATAGGTATCTGAAGTACACAAATAAGATAAAACATAAGCAACACTTTGCAATAGCCTTTTAGTTCCTAGAGGCATATTTTTCAGGTTATGCCATCTTACTAATAAGTATTTATAAAAATAAAAACATGTTTTCTTCTCACAATAGTGGTTTTTATGGTTTGTTTATATGGTAGTACACACCTAAATGGTAGGAATAACTAATATCTACACTACTAGAAAGCACTACACTTACTAATGGATATGAATCCACTAGTAGGTGGGGTTGTGCTCCAATGAAATCGTATTAGTAAAATTGCATGAACAATGTTAACATTAACAACAGTAATGGATTTATTTTGCGTTACTCTAATCTTGACATAAATCTCAGGTAAATCTTATAAATATGAAAATACTATTATACAAAGAAATGAAAATATTAATTTACTATTTTTAAGTCGGCTTACAAGATGTAGAAACAATATTTCAAATGAGTTTCTACAAATATTAATTAAAAATTACATACTTTCTGCGTAGGGTACTTAATTTTATTTATTTGATGTACCTACTTACATTACAAACATGAATGTTTATAAAATTGTTTTTAAATGCCCCTAATAAAACGGTGTTAATGAGCCCTTGCTCGGTACATTTATTTAAACCAAAGTCGCTCTGATTAGTGATATTGATTTTTGTTTGATTATTCCATTAGGATACAATAATAATATCACCTTATTTTATACGCCGGATTAGGACTATTAAGTCCCAATATTCGAGCAGTAAGCCCAAGACTTATTAATACGTGGTAAAAATCCGAAATGGGAGGATAACTTGTCATGTCCCGGCGGGGTTTCAAACCCGCGACCTCTGGAATCTCTGGTTTTACAGAGTGACACCTTTACCACTGAGCTACCAGGAAAGACAGCCTTTTAGAACATTACAGCTAAATTACGTACATTCAGTCCCTTTTTTACTTTTCAAATTCTATGTACATAATAGTCATAATTTCTATTTCTTATTTCTAATCATAAAAAAATTCACTTTCATTCTGAAATATATTTTTCCCCCGTAGGAGTAATGTATATCATGAATTATTTCTCTCGTGAGTTTTTTTTTACAATTTCTTTGATGGATAGCCCTCTATCACGAACCTATTTGCTACTTGTATGGAACATTTCCATTTTATTTTTCTCCTTGAAAAGAAAACACTTTGTATGAACCTACCTTGCCTGATATTTTTATACTTATGCATAAGTAATAATATTATTTTAATTCAATTCATACAATTAAAAGACCAAAATTTTGATTTTTTCTCATGAATTTTGACGTATTTTTCAGCATTTTTTATTTTTAACCGTGATATGATTGTTTTTAAACCTGTCTTATGTGATATATTGATGTTATTTGTTTTCTGTTTGTAAATAGAGTTAGGCTCGTAAATATACACCCGTGCTACGGCATTTATTATTATTATTAATTGGATCAATTTCAAATTTCAGCTGTTGAAATTTGCTCGGCATCGGAGCAGCAATATTTTGAATTGAAGCATTATCGAAAATGTTGATCTTTTTGAGTGGTGA
>CM044955.1:12180125-12198560 GCA_024516035.1 Bactericera cockerelli | reverse complement strand
ATGAAAGCTTCCAGTCAGAGATCGCAAGAGACGTAGGTACAGAAGGACATCAGAAAACGGAATATAGTAATATCGGGGGACGCCGACCTCCGTGGCTCAGTGGTTAAGAACATTGGTTACTGACCCGGAGGTTGCGGGTTCGAATCCCGGCCGGAGCGGAAATTTATGACCGAAATTTTCCGTTTCCGGAATGGCATGGATGTAAAGGTAAAGTGCCCTGAAGTAATGCGAAAGCGGTTCCGGGGCACACTTGCCTTTAAAAAAAAAAAAAAAATCGGGGGAGGGAGGGAATAACCATCCCATGATAAGAAAAATAACCAATACCAAATCAAACAAATCGGAAGTATTGTGTTCATTTTTGTATCTTTTTTTTTTTAATCAAATCGTGGCAACAGAAAAGAAAATACTCCCGATTTCTAATATTAGAAATTTCTCGGAAGTAATTATTGAAATACAAAAGAAATATGATATGTCTTCTGCTAACTTACAAGTTCATTATTTTTTTCTCATTAGGAATGAGTTTCAGTTGCTCTTTGTCAACGGGGGCCATTGAGTACACGTAGTACTTTTTTGACTACCAAAAGTTTTCCTCCCAAAGAGCGTAGAAAGATAATAATTCAAATAAGAAAGATTTTACCCTCCATTCGCTGGAAACTCATAAACCAACTACCGACATTAACCTCTCATAGCCAAAATTGGGCCAGGAAAACAAGCAGGACTGGCAGTAGTATAATTGAGTGCAAGTAATCACTGCATATTTGATTGCATAGAGTACTTTACTTTCATCATATAGGGCGTAATTTTTTCAAGATAAGCTTCCGTATAACGGTAGAGTTTTCCATTTCAAAACTTACAACTCGACAAAGGGTATTAAAAAAGCCCCTTCAATAATACTATTGATTTTCATGGTATGCAGGAAGCAGTACATTTTTGATATTCCCTGCGACATCCAGGTTTAACTCGTGAGTTTAATTATTAGAGGACAATATCATTCGTTTAGCACATTGCATACAGATATAGTTACACGGCTTCGATAATAAACTTGGAACTTGGATATATGGAACTTGGATAGGATATAAGGAACTTGGATATATGAAACTAAAGTGGTAGTCCCGACCTCTGGAAGGTCAAAGTGGAAAACCTGGATATATTATGTGGAATACTAGATATGTGGAATACCTGGATATGGGGAATACCTGGATATTATGTGGAATATATGGATATGTGGAATACCTGGATACATGAAATAACTGGATACATGGAATACCTGGATAAGTGGAATACCTGGATATGTGGAATACTTGGATATGTGGAATACTAGATATGTGGAATACCTGGATATTAGGAATAACTGGATATGGGGAATACCTGGATATGGGGAATACCTGGATATGGGGAATACCTGGATATGGGGAATACCTGGATATGGGGAATACCTGGATATGTGGAATATATGGATATGTGGAATACCTGGATATGTGGAATACCTGGATACATGAATTACCTGGATACATGAAATACCTGGATAAGTGGAATACCTGGATATGTAGACTACCTGGATTTGTGGAATACCTGTATATGCCGAATACCTGGATATGTGGAATACCTGGATATGTAGAATACCTGGATTTGTGGAATACCTGTATATGCGGAATACCTGGATATGTGGAATACCTGGATATGGGGAATACCTGGATATGGGGAATACCTGGATTTGTGGAATACCTGGATATGTAGAATACCTGGATACATGAAATACCTGGATAAGTGGAATACCTGGATATGTGAAATACCTGGATATGTGGAATACCTGTACGTATATGCGGAATACCTGGATATGTGGAATATATGGATATGTGGAATACCTGTTGAGTCACTGTTGAGGGTTTTGTCATTATGGAATAGGCTGCGGATTGGCAATTCACAAAAATATCGCATGTGGTCATATAAAAATATTGTACATCGTAAATATAAAGTTAACAATAAATGTTCTATTATTTTTAATATTGATTTCTTTTGCCAGTGAAAGATATCAGACAGATGGATGATCTTTCATAAAACTGTTCAAAATAAAAGTAAAACAAAATCAATTAGGAACCCTCCTCCATAATAAATGTCACCACATTCTTCTATTAGAGATACTTTTCGCTTTACTTTCAAACACTTGATCATAGATATGCAGTATGCACATTATGTTGCTCTTGGGGTCAGCCTGATCTTGTAATAAGCGTTGCTGCATCCCTTATTGAAACAGGACTTGGTCGTATTCTGGAAAAATAATTAAATTTTAAAATAAAATGACATAAAATATTAAAAGTTATACATATATTTTATTAGTCACTGATTTCCAGATCTAGTTGTTTGTCTTCACAAAAATATTTGTTAAAATCAAGCTAGAATGATGCATTTAGATTCCTCAAATTCTGAAAGCTACATTGGTAGTGAAACCTTTATAAATACTCGTACATAAGTAGTGCTTTAATTTGACTATCAGAGCAAGGCATTAACAGTTAGTCCCACTGTGAAAACAGTATCCGAGTGTCCGAGTATCCGTATCCGAGAACAAACATGGCTTTATCAGTGGTAGATCCACTCTTTCGAACCTAACCGAATTTTGTCACGAAGTCAGTAGCCATATAACAAAAACACAAGTGGATGTTATATACACTGACATCGAAAAATGTTTTGACAGAATTTCACACGACGCAATCATTGCAAAACTCAATGCAGCAGGATTTTCAACACCTCTCACAAAACTGTTCAAAAACTATCTAACAAACAGAAAAAACTTTGTTGTTTATGAGAAATACTGGTCCAAACCATTCAGTCCACCATCAGGCGTTGTCCAAGGGTCAAAGCTATCTAGCTTAATATTTATTTTAACTTATAACGACATCCAAAATCACGTACACAATTCAAAAATAAAACTCTATGAAGATGATCTCAAAATATACAAAGATATAACAACACAAGAAGACTGTAACAAACTACAAGAAGATCTGAACAACATTACAACATGGCTCAACACTATAGGACAATATACCCATAGAAGAAATCAATACATACAAAGATTTAGGAATATACTTTAAAACAAATCTATCTTGGGAAACTCAAGAAGAAGAAACAGCTAAAAAAGCCCTAAAAAAATTGGTATGGTAATCCGCCATTGTCAAGACATTCAAGACATAGATGCCATCACCACACTTTATAAATCCCTAATACGTTCCACAATAGAATATTGTTCACCTCTTTGGTGTCCAACAACCAAAGAACATATGAAACTTCTAGAAAAATTTCAAGCTCGATTTGTGCGGTATTTGTTTTCACCACAGAAATACCCTTTGTCAGTTATTGCATGCCAAAATGATTTTTCAATTTGGTGTGTGTAGACAGTACTTGAAAAAAAAAAAAAAAAAAACAGTTAACAAAAAACCTTGTTGATTTAATTGAGTATTTTGCAATGAAACACTACAGACTGTCTTGACTTTCCACGTATAAGCAACTAAATTCAACTACCCTTTGATTAACCCAGGACAGATCAGATTGTCATTGGTCACCCAGTCTTGAAATTAAACATACCATGTTTATACTGTCAATGTAATAATAATAATATCGCCTTATTTATACTGCTCGAGTAGGACTATTAAGTCCCATTATTCCAGCAGTGAGCCCAAGACGTATTACTATATGGTAAAAATCCCAAATTGGAGGTTAACATGTCATGTGCCGGCTGGGATTCGAACCCGCGATCTCTAGATTCACAGACTGCCGCCTTTACCACTGAGCTACCTGGACAAAAAGGTAAGACTCCTTTTTGTCCAGGTAGCTTTTCATCATGTTTTTTTTATTTTAATTTTAAATTTGTTCGTTGTTTTTTTTTTGTAACAAAAAAAGAGTCAAAAGTCCCTTTACTCCAGCAGAAATGACCACTCCGAGCCAACTTACTTGCAGGATGGCCTCGAAGGGTTTCGTCTGACCAGCACGGATCTGATTCCTGAGCTTGCTGACGTCATAGTCATCAGGCAGGATAATCCTGATGACGTCATCGGGCTTATCCTCGTGTTCTGACCTTGAGGAGTCGGTGGTGAAGGTCACAGTGGAGAAAGTCTGGCTGGGAAACAGATACGTTCTGTTCCTCAGCGGTTCCACTCGACGCAAGATGTGTTTCTAGAGGAGGAGAGGCGTTCTTGAATTAGATAAAGTATAAAAGTATTAATATAATAATACAGTAGAATATCGCTAACTGGAAATCCCGATAGATTGAAAATCAAGTTAACAAAAAAATTCTTAGATCCTTGTCGAATTTTGCCCCTTCTTTGACGTTGTCGGCAGTAACTCAAAATAGCAGTTCGAGTTATCGTAATTCTACTAAAATCAATAATAATAATAATATCGCCTTATTTGTACTGCCCGATTAGGACTATTATGTCCCATTATTCCAGCAGTAAGCCCAAGACGTATTATTATGTGGTGAAAATTCCAAATGGGAGGATAACTTGTCATGTCCCGGCTGGGTTTCGAACCCGCGACCTCTGGAATCTCTGGATTCACGCCGCCTTTACCACTGAGCTACCAGGACAGACAGATATTGTATTGTACTTTAAGGGGATTTCAAATGGAAAATGTAAAATGAACTTTAATAATTCCTTCCTCCTCCTCCTTCCAAATATATTTTTAATTATTATTTTTAATTGGGAACCGTTAAAAATAATAATAGCAACAATGCAAACGCTGAATAAAATTACTCGATAACTAAGCATTGTATCTTCAAAAATGGTACTATTTAGGATGCTGAGATTTTTCTTAGTTTCACTTGAGGTCGATTGTTTCTCAATATCAAAGAGGATTGAATATTCCGGGATTCAACTAGATTAAAAAAAAAGATAAGACACACAGAAATCATGGAAACTAGTGGGCTTCACAGGGAAAGGTAAGAATCCACTGTTAGTTTTTTTTCAACAGGTAGGTACATAATCTACAAGGTTAAAGCCTCTACTAGAATAAAGTATTCAATAGTTCGTTCCAAGAAAAAGAAAAACATACATATTTGTAAGAATTACAATAGTAGACATTGAATAAGAAGAATACCGTGTCTCATATTATACCAGTTATCATTAGGGTGACCATACGTCCCGCTTTGGAGCCGTTTGTCCCGCTGTCCCGAGGGATCCCTTCGGGACGCTAAAATGTCCCGCTTTTGACCAAAATCATTAAAATGTCCCGCTCTTTTACTTTCCTTATCTTATTATAAAGAAATATTTAATAATTAGGTACCTAACGAAGTTCGAGCATACTTCGTAAGCTAGTTGTGTGCCTACCTATCAAAGTGAGAGGTGTGTTTGCTAGTGAAAGTTTCGAAAACCGGTTTCAATCGAAATTATTACGAAAGTTTCACTCTTTTCTTTTCGAAAGTTTTTTTTTTTTTTGAACTTTTCTTTTTTTTTAACAACGAATTAAACAATTTTATTTAGAACTTTTTACATACAAATAAATTATAAACACTGCTCATTTATTTTCACGAAATGAAAATAAAATGACTTAAACATAAACAATTAATTTTGAATCAACTAATAATTTTTGATATCATTGAAAATAAGTGATTTTTTTTATTTTATTTTTTTTCCCCCTTCGTTATATTGAACTTTATACATAAAAAATTAAAATGTCGAACTTAAGATCTAACAAAGGTAACAAAGAAAACACCGAAGCTCCTGTGGTAAAGACGCTCAGTGCTGAGGAGAGCAAGGATTATTTCAATAAAGTGCTAACTCAATTAAATTTGATGGAAGATCAAATGAAGAAAATGAGGGAGGAAAACAAGCAGCTGAGAGAGGAAGGTGCTAGAAGAGACAAGGAAGTCAAAGAGCTCACGAAGAGAGTCAATCTTCTAGAACAGAGAAGCAGAATCAACAACATAGAGATTGCCAATTTCCCTCCCACCCCAAAGGAGAATCTTCGGGATGTTGTGAAGTCCATCGCAAAAGCAGTCGGCGTGGAGATCTTGGATGATGATATTCAGGCAGTTCATCGAGTGCAGCGCTATGACCAGACGGCTAGGAAGAACATTGTGGCCCAGTTCTGCTCCCGCTGGAAAAAGAACTCTATCCTGCAAGCATGTAAGAGCTACAGGAAACAGAATGAAAGCAAGATAAGTGCCAAGTCCGTCAACCCTAACCTACCTGATGACCAGATCTACGTCTCGGAACACCTCACTCCTGGGAACAAGATGCTTCTTGGTAAAACAAAAAAACAAGCAAAAGCCGTTCAATGGAAGTTCATATGGACAAAAGACGGTGTCATTCATGCCAAGAAAGACGAGAATGACACCAACAGCACTCAAATCACATGTGAGGAGGATCTGTTAAAAATGGAGTAGCCATCAACCAAAAATAGAAATGTCAAATTCATGTATCTTCATAAATCTCTTCTTACAGTGATGCTTTATTTATGTTGGTTCTCTTTCAAAATCTTTATCAAAACTAAGAAAATGGTACATTGTACTTGGTTCGTGGTACTTGGGTGCACATTACTTATTAATTTTAATGTAAAACAAATAGGTATTTTCTTTTGCCATAAATTTAACATTTTTTTAAAAAATCGATTTCCAATATTTAAATGGTGTTAGATCAGCATATTCCTCTTTTTGATCTGCAATGTGCTAGTGATGACAAAACGGTAGAGGGTAATATTGAACAAGGAAAAAGTTTCCTCGGTGACCATCAACACTCACTCCAAATTCTTCAAGTTAATATTTGTAGCATTAACAAAAACTTCAACCAATTACTTGTCTTATTGAAAGCCCTCGACTCGGACTTAGACTGTATTGTTCTTGGGGAATCAAGGATAGGAACTTACACAAACTTAGGTATTTATAATATTGAAGGATATAAAATGTACTTCACTAAATCTCACTACAGACAAAATGATGGGTTAGTTATTTATGTCAAGACTGAGCTGTGCAAACAGAGTGAAGAAATAATAATTAGAGACTCAAACTGTCTTACCTTTTCTATAGTTAAAAATAAAAAAGTCTTTGTGTGTACAGCATTGTACAGGTCACCCAATGGAAGGTATGAACACTTTATATCGGGCCTCCCAGGTATCTTGGATAAATATGATAAACCTAATGTAATAAGAATTTTACTCGGAGATACTAATATTAACATCCTGAACGAAGAAGATAGGAAAGTAAGTGACTACCTAAACTTATTATTTAACAAAGGATTCACCTCATATTGTAATAAACCCACCCGAGGTGAAAATTGTTTAGACCACGTATTCGTCAACCCTTATTTAGGTGAACAAGGTTCTGCTTTTATTCTTCAAAGCCCAATCACAGATCACTACCCAATTTTGTTTAAATATTGTTTTAATAATAAAAGTTATTCTGAAAACTTGAATAAATCTTACATATCTGTACCCAAAATAAATTGTGAGGGACTGAAACGCGACCTGACTTGTGAAACTTGGGATGACATTTTTTTAACAGAATTGAATGCCAATGAAAAAACAGAAATTTATGTAGATAAAATAAAAAAATACATAGAAATAAATACAGAACATAAAACAGTAAAAAAAAGTAAAACCAGGTCACCTTGGGTCACAGAAGGATTAATAAAGTGCATTAAAAAAAGGGACACCCTACACCTAACTTTGCAGGTGCCAACCCTTTAATAGATCTTTGAACGAAAAATATAGGAAATACCGAAATAAGCTTAACATTATAGTTTCAAAAGCAAAAAGCAGTTATTTTGCTAACAAGATTAGTGAAGCTGAGGGAGACAAAAGGAAAATTTTTGCAACTATCAATGATGCCATAAATTACAAACCAAATAAGACTGATGGCCCAACAAAAATTAAAATAAATGGTAACCTACTTCAAATGACTAAGGACCCTGATGAAATAGCCGACTCTTTTAACTCTCACTACATCAATGTAGGATTGTATGCTTCCGCTAACAATGTACCACACTCCACAAATATCAGCGAAGCTCGTAACATAGAACCATTTTCATCTTTTTACTTAAAACCGGTGACTGAAAAAGAGATTATAGGAACGGTGAAATCAATGCGCGGGGAATCGGCCGCTGGACATGACGGAATCCAAATGAAATTAATTAAAGATATTAAACATTTTATTTCTAAACCACTTGCCCATATCTTTAATTGCTGCTTTAAGCAAGGCATCTATCCTGACAATTTTAAAATATCCGTTGTTCGGCCAGTCTATAAAAAAGGCGATTCCCAGCTCATTGAAAACTACCGCCCTATAAGTCTCACCACTTCCTTTAGCAAAATTTTCGAGCGCATTATAAAAAGTAGACTTAATAAATATATTGAAGAAAATAACATTTTACATCCTAATCAATATGGATTTAGGGAAGGTCGAAACACAAGCGATGCAATTATGGACGTGTTAGAATTTTCATATGAAGCCATGGATGACGGCCAACTATCCGCCATCTTGTTTATGGACTTTTCAAAGGCTTTTGACACTGTTAGCCACGATATGCTTATAAATATCCTAAACGAAATAGGTATCAGCAAAAAACCTCTGCAACTTTTTAAGAGCTATCTGAGTAACCGCAAACAAAGGGTAAAAATTGGGAACACTCTCAGCGATGAATTGACCGGTGGCAATTTTCAACCCCCCAAGGTACCGTGCTATCGCCTGTCCTATACAATGTTTATGTCCATCAGGTGTATAAGCTAGCTGTCCATGGTCATCTGGTCTCTTATGCAGATGATACAGCTTTATGTGTAAGTGGTAGCTCCTGGGTAGAAGTTTTCACAAAAATTACAAAAGACATCAAATTGCTGAATTCCTGGTTTAAAAATCACAATCTATACCTTAATGTGGCAAAAACCAAAATACTACCCCTAACAATAACAGCAAAAAAACTACCCCAGGAGCTTTCACTCACAATACACGAAGATGGCTGCGGAGCGCGTAACTGCACATGTAGTCAAATTGAAATAGTGTCAACCTTTAAATATTTAGGCATTGAGCTGGATCAACATTTACGTTGGGACTACCACATTAACCTTTTAGCAAAAAAAATGAGACGAATGATATTTTCTTTTCGAATCCTTAAATCTTTTCTACCTATTAAAACCCTGAAAGAAGTGTACTATTGTCTCTGTCAGTCATTCTTTGAGTATGCAATCTGTGGGTACGGTAGGGCAGATAAAACAGTACTTCAAAACCTCCAAGTTGTACAAAATAACATAATAAAAATTATTTTCAACAAAAACAGACTCTTTTCAACTGAAAGACTCTACAAAGAAACTAAAATATTAAATATACAAAGTATTTTCACTAAAAATATCTGCTCTATCGTACACAAGAAACGTGAACTCATAACATTCAAGGAACAACCGTATCCTCTTAGACACAAGAGTATCATCATACCAAAGAAAAATACAAAAAAAGGCCAAAAATCCATCAAATTTATGGGCATCAAAATTTATGAAAAACTACCCCCATTTTTAAAAGAAGAAAAAGACCGAAAGAAATTCAAAATAAAACTCAAAGAATGGCTCACAGAAAATAAAATTGTCTTTGAAATCTTACAATAAGTAATGTAATATTATCCTTAATCGTACCTATTTACCTATAGTTATCATTAGAATGTACCTAACAATAATATGTATCCCTAACCAATCTATCTACCTATTAGTTTTCAAGTACCATGTACCTAATAATTTAAAAGTGAGAGTATCGCTTAACCCAAGAATTTACCTATCATGTACCTTGCAATCCATAGAAATATCTACCAACATAGAAGATAGAAGTAATGAAAGTACCTTCAGCTTTGCTTTTAAATAAACGCTCGTATAGGTATCAGAGTGAACTCTGTGTCACCTAAAGTATTACAGATAGAAACTATGAATTTTCATGTTCATAGAGGAATCCAATTGGTACCTATCCAGCAGCTGAGTATACCTATTTGGGAGAAAAATTTAAACATTCTAGAATCAATATCATACGTAGATGTGTTTTGATTATTATGTATAACATAAAACTTACCTATCATTGAAATATGTACCTATCACAACTCACATGTCACAAAAACAAGAGACCCATACTATACTGGGTCTCTTAGTGTGACAAGTCTGTGTAAAACATACATTTTCACTTTAATATTTCTTTTCCTATGTGCTATATCTTATATGTAACTATGTAATGTAAAAGAAATGTACAATAAAACACATTATTATTATTATTATTATTAGTATTTTTCCTTTTTTTTTAATGTAGGTTCAAACACACATACACAATTACACACATAGCGCAATTTCGTCTCTTAATTTTTTGTGGTAGGTACCAGTGCACCGCCAGGAGCGCCGCCAAAAAGCGTACTTTTCGAAAATTTCGGAAAAAAACTATCAAAAAAAAATGGTTTTTTTTTCTTCTTATTTTTTTTTTTAAATTTCAAATCTCATTAATCCCATTTTTACCTATATGCTGATACTGGATGACTGGGTCGCTATAGACAGTGCCTCTATAGCTACTCTTTATCCTCACGAGGCTGAGTGACCCCCGAAAACATCCAATACACAGTGACAAGTTATTGCCCCCGCCAGGATTTGAACCCAGTTTCCTGTGTACAAGACTAGTGCAGTGACCATTAATCCATGGGAGCTAGTCTACACTATTAAATAGACTATTTATAACAGTAGAATATATTTAAATGGTCATTTCCTTTAAGCAAGAAAACGTCATAACTCTGGCCTCGTTTATCCGAGGCTCAACATATTATACTCAAAAGATCCGCCTTGACGACCGGCATCTTTTGGTACCACTTTCACCCCCCTATCTCAATTCTACCCCCCCCTAGGGTGGTTTTTGTACATTAGCAAAGAACTCGTTATAAGTCGGGCCTCGTTTATGCGAGACTCAACATATGATACTCAAAAGATGTGTTTCGATGAGTTCTATCTTTCACCCCCCTATCTCAATTCTACCCCCCCCCTAGGGTGGTTTTTGTACATTAGCAAAGAACTCGTTATAAGTCGGGCCTCGTTTATGCGAGACTCAACATATGATACTCAAAAGATGTGTTTCGATGAGTTCTATCTTTTGCCCCCATGTCCAGGGTTCGATTCCCATTCACAGCGCAGTATGTCGTAGTCAATATCATACGTGTGTAATGTTCATTCTTCGTCGAATTGAAACAACAACAGCAAAGTTAAAGTTAGAGTAAATTCAATGATCTTGATGGGAATCGAACCGAGGACAGAACCTTCAGAGTCCAGACTTGAGTGCAGCGTAACCAAGGTCACAGACTGCGATGCTTCGATTCCAGTATGCTAATGAGGTGAGAGACGTTGATGCCGGTGAACCTAGACGTTCGAGTTCATTCACACTGTGCAACCAGACTTGGAGCTTGGACGCTCATTAGTATTCATACTGGGTGGATGATTTATACTGGGTGTAGGTTATTATTTTTATTTAGTTAATTATATTAGTCCAGACTTGAGTGCAGCGTAACCAAGGTCACAGACTGCGATGCTTCGATTCCAGTATGCTAATGAGGTGAGAGACGTTGATGCCGGTGAACCTAGACGTTCGAGTTCATTCACACTGTGCAACCAGACTTGGAGCTTGGACGCTCATTAGTATTCATACTGGGTGGATGATTTATACTGGGTGTAGGTTATTATTTTTATTTAGTTAATTATATTAGCTTCCCTCAATTCTTCTTCTATAGAAAGAATTTCATTGTTATGAGCAAGTATATTTCCAGCGGCTTGTGATCTTTTCAAAAGTAAAAGCCTCTGAATCAATTCATTAGGATTGTCGAAATATACATATTCCTTATCTTGATTACTCTCTACCATCATTCCTTTTCCATATTGCATTACTTTTGTTGTTATAGGATCCAGCTGTGTATTCTCTATAATGTTTTTATAGTTACGTTCATCCAATGTGCTAATATTTTCCTGATTTGGTTGTTTGAGAAACAAAAGTTCCATAAGTCCATGGGTGACTGGATATACTTTACCATCGATAGTAAAGTGTTCGCTGGGTATTTTGGAAAAATGAATTTCTTTCTTTCCAAGGTAATATTTTCCTTGCTTTGATTTTATACCAGTTGCTTTGTCAATTTCAATCGAATCATTTGATTGTATCCGTTGTAAAAACCGATCAATTAAGGAGGTTTTTTTAGGTTCAATCTCTTCTTTCCACTCACTCGATGTTGCTTCAAATGGTGGTAGTAGTGATGATGACAGTTCTCTTCTACGTTCCAATAATTTTCCCCTTTGTAAAGCATCAGCTGATGGTTGTGGTGAGTTTGGCATGGAAATACTGAAACGTTTTTCTCTGAATGGAGACGACGACGAGTAGCCTGGACTAGGAAAGACCGTGTGATTGTATTGTTTCTGCAATAAATTTCTATCATATTCAATGGGACTACTTGGATAATTTGTTTCGGGCGTTTGAACAGTTGAATCAAAGTTCCAGCTTTCTAGTGGACTTGCATATTCTGTTTCAGGTGTTCCAGCAGCAGATCTTCCAGACGGACTCTCAAATTTTTTCAAAAGGGAAGGTAAACGTCTCAGGGAAGCTGTTGTTGGTTCTCGTTTGATGGAAACCGACTGTGATGCTGATTGTTTTTCTTTCAGTTTCCTCAAGAAATCAACTTTTTTATCTTTAAGTTGAACAAGTTTTGTTAATGGTTCAACCACTGGCTTCAAAAAGTCACTAATATTGCCTGTTTTTTCATCTTGTCCAATTTTTAGGGATAACGTTTTCTCTCGTATGTCTTTCTGCGCGTCACTAATTTTTTTCGCTAAAATTTTAGCCTCACTTAGTTCTTTCGAAAGACTCATGTCTAATTGTAACCTCAATTGTTAAGCACCAGGGTTTATATATCTACGAAATATTTATCCAAACCACAACGATAGCGTCCGGTATCTGATTCTTTGTCCAACACAAGGAAACCATGTTTTTCTTTCCAACAATACTGACATAGCTCTTTAAACTTTTCGAAAGGTAAATCAGAAACGTGATCGAAATAAATATGTTTCAAGTTTAGTGGATCTTGTTGAAAGATACATAGGAAGTTTGCATTATCCCGAATTAATTGTTTACCGATAGCTGAGTAGGTTTGTGCCAAGAGAATGGTATCTACTAAAAAATGTCGACCTTGAGAAAAATATTGTTTAATATTATTTTGCTTTTCAAACGCAATGTCATCCATTACAAAAACACTATTTTTCTTTGTTTCACATGGTGGAATCACTTCTTCATTGTTTGTAAACACTTTGTATTCAACTTCTTTGATTCCTTTCAGCACATTCTCCAGAAATCTGTACTTAGGTTGTTGAAATGATTTCGAGTAAATGTAAACATTTTCAAACCGTAATCCGTGTGGATGTAACAGAAGAGCCAGCAAGAGATTTGTTTTGCCAGATCCGCTTGGACCGACTACTAAAGCTCGAACACTGTTTGGAAAAAAATCTCCATGTCTTTTTAATTTTGAATGTACATTCATATCGCTCACAAAATCAAAGTTTTCAACATTCAATTTTTGTTTACAATTTACAGTTTTCATTTTCTATATATATATAAAGCCTTGTTTTCACAGTAATCACTTTATTATTAATGGTACGCAGACGAGGAAAAGGTCTTTTAAATACTGTCATTGATAAATTACCTTTCGAAGTTCACATCCCATCCTACAGATTCTGTGGACCAGGAACAAAATTAGACCAACGAAAAGATCAAGAAGGAATCAATCCATTGGATTCAGCCTGCAAAGAACACGATCTCAAGTACGCCAACAGAAACGCTGATCGCACACAAGCCGATCGGGAATTGGAAAATAAGGCCTGGCAAAGAGTATTGTCCAAAGATTCAAACCTATCGGAAAAAGCTGCTGCCTGGTTTGTCACTAACGCTATGAAGGTAAAAAGAAAAATAGGCGCAGGTCTCCGACGCAAAAAGAAGAAGACATCAATTACTTTTCGGAAACTATCTAAAGCTGCTACAGAGGGAATGAAGTCTGCTGGTAAAAATGATAACTTAAAAGTGATTAGTAAACATGCTTTGATGGCTGCACGCAAAGCTAAACGGGGAAATAGAATAAACAAGAAAATACCGAGAATTCTCAGAATACCCAGGACAATGTCAGGTGGATTTTTACCAGCTGCTATTCCCATACTTGCCGGTTTAAGTGCTATTGGATCGATTGTCGGTGGCGTAAGTGGTATTGCAAAAGCAATCGCAGATTTTAAGACCGCTAGTTCTTCGGGTGCTGTCACTCCTATTAAGAGTGGACAAGGATTATACATAAAACCCTACTCAAACTATTTTAACGTTTTGTCAAAAAACTAAATGATTTGCCTCGAAGAGCATTGACAAACAGTGATATTCTGAAAAAGGTTCGTGAAATCAATGTTCCACATTTTCGAGGCATATACAGTTTGGATCTTTTACCACCGAAACCAAGAAAAAATGAAGTGATGGTTGTTAATCTCGACAGATCAACAGGACCTGGGACTCATTGGATAGCTATGCTGAAGAAAAATAAGCATGCGTTTTATTATGATAGTTTTGGCAACTTGCGTCCGCCTGTAGAAATAAGAACTTATCTTGCAGGTTATGAAATTTTCTATAATTATGAGCGACATCAACAATACAGAACAGTCAATTGTGGACACTTGTGTTTAAAGTTTATTGTACAAAAAACTATTGAACTGTTTAATAAATAAATAAAAAATAAAAAAAATGTCCAGCAGAATTTTTCATATAACTTCTAGACAATCTGAAATTGTGTGTTCAATATTTCCTCCTTTAAAAGTTACATCAGACGCTGTGATTGGTTTAACACAATTCCAAACTTACAATAGTATTCCAAACATTGATCAGACAAATAATGTTTTCAGATATCAGGATGATAATAAAAAGTGGACTGACATTGTAATAGACAAAGGAACATATGAATTACTTGATATTGAAAATTATTTAAAATCCCAGTTGGGTGAAAATGCATTAGCTATTAAACCCAATGTAAACACTTTGAAATGTACTTTTTGGTGCAAGTATAATGTTGATTTCAAGGAGTCCTCACTGGCTGATATGCTTGGTCTACCAAAAGAAAATTACGCAGCCCATACTATGTTGACTTCAACAAAAAACTTGGAAATTTCCAAAATAAATTCTATACAAATTGATGTAAATATAGTTTCTGGTTCCTATCAAGACGGTGTGCCCAGTAATTGTTTGTACAAATGTTTCCTAAATGTACCACCAGGTTTCCGGATCACAGAAGTTCCCAATAATGTTATATATTTACCCCTCAATACGGATGAAATCGACAGATTAATTGTGAAGCTTGTTGATGAAAGACATAATTTAATAGACTTTCAAGGTGAAGAAATATCGTTAGAATTACATTTGAAAATATGATTGTAATAAAACGGACGAAAAGCAATAAAAAGAAGACACCATCTCTACTTAAGATCATTCCATTAAGTGACATACAAGTGAAAAGTAAGAAGAAAAAGAATAAAAGAAAAGTAAAAAAACTAACAAAAAAAAGTGTGAAAATATTAAAAAGTTTAGGCTATAGTGTAAAACAAAAATGAACATGGAAGATAGTATTTTGAATGTGAACAATCGTGTAACTTATGATGAAAATATAATTCGTTATGAAACACATTCATACGGTCCATATACCAGTGTCAGTTTGGATGCCACGGATAATATAATTATCAGTATTAACCAAGAGAGTTCATACCTACTTGTAAGTGAATCGGGAATCTACATTGAAGGAAAAATTGTGAAAGAAGATGGCAGCAACCTAGATGCTAATAAGAACATAAAGTTTGTAAACAATGGACTATGCTTCCTATTTGATGAGATTCGCTTGGAAATGAATAGTGTTGAAATAGATTGTATTAAAAATGTTGGCATAACATCTACGCTCAAAGCATATCCATCATACTCAACTGATGAAATGAAAAAGTATGAGACAGCTGGACAGTCAGTTGAGATTACATCAAGCTATACATTTAGCGGTTATATAAAACTCAAATATCTATTGGGTTTCGCTGAAAATTATGATAAAATTCTCCTAAACCAACGTCTTGATTTGATTTTAATGAGATCTAAGAGCTCCAAGGATGCTCTTATTTCTACAGGTACAACTGCTGTAACTGATGCAAAAGTTCAACTAACGAAAGTAGTATGGAAGGTGCCACATGTTCAAGTCAGTGATCCCATTCGTTTAGAGCTACTCTCACAATACAGTATGTTTCAGAAAAGGTGGCCACCCCCTCGTAACTTTTGAACGCGATGGAATTTTTCAATTCTGTAAAGTCCTAGGTATAGGAAGTGCCCTATGGCCCATCCTGTGGTCATATTTATTTTTGGCCTCGGTCGGCCCTTCCAGCTTTTAGGCCATATTTTTTCATTTTTCTCGCGAATTTTAAATGGAATGCTATATTTTTTATTCCTGTTAATTAAAGTCCAAGTTAGGCTGAGTATAATGAGCTTTTAAAATTTTCAAAAACCTTATCAGGGGCGGAGCTAGTAGGGTGCAAGTTTCAAAATTGTTACACCCTGTATTTCAGCGTTAGTTAGATTTTTTAGTACTTTTTTTATGCTCATAGGTTCAAAATATTGTTTTACACCATATGAAATCAAAAAAATATTCTTGTTTACTTCTAATCAGGGTCATAGTAAGGTTTTTGTAAAAGTACTTTTTTTCTCACGTCAATTTTTCCGTAAATTAATGGTGTTCTCGTAATTGGCATTTTTAGAGGTGAAAGTCTGCAGTGACATGTGTTTTTTATGCTTGAAATCGAAAGAAAACTTAACGGAGAAGCGATTAAAATCATTAAAAAAGCCATTTAACCTGCTAGTTTTTTCACGACAGTGTCCGGTAAAGTGGGTGAATTTCGTATTGGATTTTTTTTTTTTTTTTTTTGAGGAAACACAATTGGCATAGAAAATAAATAATATCTAATAAAGGAATATTACTTCAATAAACATAACTAAATGCGAAATTAAATGAAAATTATTTCTTCTAAATCAGTGCCGGATATTTTTTTTTTTCTCTCTCTCTTTTTTTCACTTTTCTAAGTTCAAGTTGTATCAAAAATAAAAATTATCGTATAATGCTGCTTCTAAAGTCGGCCTAGGGGTCCCCTCTTGAGACAATTTTAGTTGGTAAGTTGGTAAAATCTGTAGAAAACACATTGTCAATAATTCTGGAGTCAGTCCGATGACGCTTTGAATGCAACGATTCTTGTAGGATCACCGAAGTTAAGCAACGTCCAGCGAGGAGAAGACTTCGTGATGCTGGCATTCTGGCCTAACCCAGGCTGGGTGAGATAAATGTGTTTAGGAGGTTGGTGAGTTTCTTGCGAATGGAATGTAACACCCCCGTTATGATAATTATGACCATGCAGCTGAAACGCGATATTAAACCCAAATTTAAAAAAAAATCATACTGGTGTTGCTAGTAATGAATACCAGGTCTCTAAATAAAAATCTAATTATCTCGAAATTTAAGAGAAAAAAATACCAGGTCAAGTACCAAACTCTTGAGGGTGAAAATTAAACCAATTCAATTTATTTTAAAGAGGCGAAGAGAGAGAGAGAGAGAAAAAAAATTATCCGGCACTGATTTAGAAGAAATAATCTTCATTTAATTTCGCATTTAGTTATGTTAATTGAAGTATTATTCCCTTATTAGGTATTATTTATTTTCGTTGCCAATTGTGTTTCCTCAACAACAAAAAAATCCAATACGAAATTCACCCACTTTACCGGACACTGTCGTGAAAAAACTAGCAGGTTAAATGGCTTTTTTTATGATTTTAATCGCTTCTCCGTTAAGTTTTCTTTCGATTTCAAGCATAAAAAACATATGTCACTGCAGACTTTCACCTCTAAAAATGCCAATTTCGAGAACACCATTAATTTACGGAAAAATTGACGTGAGAAAAAAAGTACTTTTACAAAAACCTTACTATGACCCTGATTAGAAGTAAACAAGAATATTTTTTTGATTTCATATGGTGTAAAACAATATTTTGAACCTATGAACATAAAAAAAGTACTAAAAAATCTAACTAACGCTGAAATACAGGGTGTAACAATTTTGAAACTTGCACCCTACTAGCTCCGCCCCTGATAAGGTTTTTGAAAATTTTAAAAGCTCATTATACTCAGCCTAACTTGGACTTTAATTAACAGGAATAAAAAATATAGCATTCCATTTAAAATTCGCGAGAAAAATGAAAAAATATGGCCTAAAAGCCGGAAGGGCCGACCGAGGCCAAAAATTAATATAACCACAGGATGGGCCATAGGGCACTTCCTATACCTAGGACTTTACAGAATTGAAAAATTCCGTCGCGTTCAAAAGTTACGAGGGGGTGGCCACCTTTTCTGAAACATACTGTATAAAAGAAATG
>CM044955.1:12101861-12180025 GCA_024516035.1 Bactericera cockerelli | reverse complement strand
AACTAATATACATACCTGAGTACCAAATTAAGGGATACAGTTCTGGGGGACCCTGTCAATTATAATTCCAGACTGTATTTGTTTACGATAACGCTACCTTGTATGATATTAGGAAAACAAGAGTAGAATGTAAATAAACAATATACACATCTACATGAAGAAAACTCTATAAATGTAGCAGATTTTCATATAAGGTATAATGGAACCTAACCTGAGAATTTTTCATAACTATTGAAATACGTAACTCGAGAAATATCACAACAGAGGATGCTTTTAAAACAAGATGTTAATCAGACAGGGGCATGTGGAAGAAGAGGTCAATTAGACAGGGGATGCATGTGGAAGAAGAGGAAAATCAGACGAGTCAGCATGCACAGAGATTATTTATAACATACGAGACACAATGTGCACAGTACATGTTAGACATTACAAAGAGGATTAAGTGCATGCATGTGAAACTGAATGAAACCGGATCAAAATAGTGAAAATTTAACAGAGCAATCACTGTCATTCATTAAAATTCTTGGGTCACAACGATAGTAAGAATCTGAAAGTAGCAACTGGGGCAGCAACAATGAAATAATAATACTTGAACAGATAGTGTCTGGTAAGGAAGAATATTTAGAGCGGTGGGGGAAACAGGATTCGAGGTGGAATCAGTTTGGTAGGTACACGAGCAGAAGAATAAGGTACACAAGACAGTTCGGAATGTTCTGTAGCACAACAAGGAAAGGTAGACCACAACACAAACAGAAAATACATCATGCCCTACAAATTTGAAATTCAAAATTAATAGTATCACTTAACTACTAGTATTGTTTAAAATAAATACACGATTTGCTTTTATAGATTAAAATATATACCCTTAACTGTTTTATAAACCTACCCTTTACCACCAAGGAATGTTACGTTTACAACCTTTCGTAGAAGATTCTTAACCCACCCTAATATTATTTGAAGTATAATAACAACTTATGCCTAGAAATATTAACTAAGATGTATTGAAAATTTGGATAACAACTAAACAAAATCGTTACAGAAGGTTTAATTTTTAAATCTAGCCCAACCAGTGAAGAAAGCAATTCAAAGTCTGATTCTACAGTCCGTTTGATCGATAGTTTTAAATGCATTTTTGAAAAGACACACGGTAATTTAATCGAAAACATAGTATCACAACAGGTAGCCAAATGAATGGACGATTCTGATCCAATTCCATTTGTTTCAAACGTTTTCCTTGTAGATAATATATGGTAAGTGTTGGTCTCTTTTTATAATATTCCAAAATCTCTTTCGAATTTTCAGTCTAAACATCTAACCAAATAATATGTAAAACTTAGGGAGGTGGATCTCACTCCCAAATAACAGCAAGTTTTCTATTCCAAACAAACGAGCGGTAAGTTTTCTCGTCTGGAAAAATTAACATTTAGTTTTTGAGATGAAGAAAACAACAAGCATTCTAGTCTTAACAAACTAGGAGTACGTATTCTTTGAGTAAGTTTTCTTGTCGGTAGTCTAAACGAATTCGCAGTAAATTTTCTAGCATCAAACAATATGCTTCCTAGTATACCTACTATAGATAGCAAACATTTTTTTTAGTTCTAAAGAAACTAGCAAGAAATTTTCTAGTCTAAAACGCGATTCTAAGAAATTTTCCAGTCTAAAACGGGGGGGATTTGCGATTCTAAGGATCGGATGAAACGGCGACAATGATGACAAGACTTTCACAATTTGCTCTTCTCCAGTGCTCCTGTGCTGTGGTGTGGGGTTGGGCTGGACACAAGTCAGTCCGAGCACACGGACAGAGCCTCCTGTTTCTCCTCCAGCAGTTCCTGCGCAGTGAGGTCCAACTTCTTCTGCGCGAAATCGTCGATCTTCAGTCCCTAGAAACACCAAGACAGTGCATGACGAGGGATGAGGACACGACCAGGATTCAAACGTTTGTTCACTTGAGAAAGCTTATTTTCTACGACGCGACGGTCTCTTGTTCAAGTACACTTACATTTGACAAGAAGATATTGTGGAGGGTTGGGTGGAAGAGATTGCCAAAGGCAATAACCCCACCCTATAGTTAGGACATATATATTGTATATATTTATTTTTTCTTTATTTTTTTCTTCTATTATATTGTATTTTAATTTGTAATTATTTGTGTTGTATATAATACGTCCTATTAATAAAGTGTAAATAAATAGATAAAAATAAATCACAGTATCCTAGAACAGCTGTTCCCAACCTTTTTAGCTTGGGGGCCCAAGAATATTTTAAAAACAATTTTGCGGCCCTAATTTACTTATTTTGCACTATTTTTAATATTATTTCTTGAGTTTCGGCCAGCATCCGCGGCCCAGTAGCGAGCTGCCGGGTTGGGAACCGCTGTCCTAGAATACTGGATACTGTGATTTTAATATTTCATACTATGAAAACGACATTTGTCGGCTGATTTCTAATCTTTTTTAATTTTTCTAATGGAAAAAGTGTGTTTAAAGCCGGTAGTGAATCTCTTCCTAAACAGAAATAGTGACAGAAAGTAAACCTCCAAAACCATAACATAAAATACAAACAGATAATACAGATGAGGGAATTCATAAGTCACAAATTGTGTACAATCTATTTTTGAAACCAACTTATTTGGACTATTCACAATGTTTTTTTCCAAACATTACCTATTATTATAAATTATTTTTAATGACTGGCTGACTTGACTTTCTGACAGACTTTTTCAGCTGCTGGGATGGCATGGCTCTAAAAATTAAAACCCCAAAGTAATGCTGAAACAATTTCATTTTTTTTTCCTTTTTTTAAAACAAATTGCTTATGAAAAAGCGGTTTCATGCTCACATTTATTAAAAAACAAATACAGTCGAACCTGGAAATAAGAGAAACCTCAAAATTAGATAGCAATGTAGAGGTTCAATTTAACTCCCTATATGGGAAAATGCTGATGAGAGCAAATAAGCTCGAAACAGCTGTCCAGGTATGTTCTGATACTCATGTACATCTAATACAATTTCTCACTTTTCTGTTTACACTGATACTGAAATACCCTCTTTAAAAAAGAAAACTGTATATAAGAGAGAAAAATTTCAATCCCCTGAGTTCTCTTATATCCAGGTTTGGTGGTATAAACATTACACAGAAAACAATGCACTGGTAGTCAAGTGGTTAACGCACTAGTCTGGTAATCCAGGTAGCGTAGGGATCCGTTGGTTCGAATCCCACCCAGTGCACGAATTTTTCCTCATCAATTTGAGTTTGTGACCACATAATAATAAGACTCTGAGGGTTAGGTGGTAGAAAATGCTTTGAGCATTAACCTCGCCTGGTGGTTACCTTCCACGAAAGAGTGTTATTATTATTATAATGTCTGTATGGGTTGTAAAAAAAATCACACAGATAATAATAATAATACTCTTTAGTGGAAGGTAACCACTAGGCGAGGTTAATGCTCAAAGCATTTTCTACCACCTAACCCTCAGAGTCTTATTATTATGTGGTCACAAGCTCAAATTAATGAGGAAAAATTCGTGCACTGGGTGGGATTCGAACCAACGGATCCCTACGCTACCTGGATTACCAGACTAGTGCGTTAACCACTTGACTACCAGTGCATTGTTTTCTGTGTAATGTTTATACCACCAAACCTGGATATAAGAGAACTCAGGCGATTGAAGTTTTTCTCTCTTATATCCAGTGTTCTTTTTTAAAGAGGGTGTTTCAGTATCAGTATAAACAGAAAAGTGAGAAATTGTATTAGATGGGATCTACCAGAAATGTACCCGTACACCGAGCATTATTATTATTATATAAAAAAATCACACACATCATTCCACACTCAACCCACCTGCACAATGGTCCACTTCTTGTTATTAAAAAAAAATCACACACATCATTCCACACTCAACCCACCTGCACAATGGTCCACTTCTTGTTATTAAAAAAAAAATCACACACATCATTCCACACTCAACTCACCTGCACAATGGTCCACTTCTTGTTATTAAAAAAAAAAAATCACACACATCATTCCACACTCAACCCACCTGCACAATGGTCCACTTCTTGTTATTAAAAAAAAAATCACACACATCATTCCACACTCAACCCACCTGCACAATGGTCCACTTCTTGTTATTAAAAAAAAAAAATCACACACATCATTCCACACTCAACTCACCTGCACAATGGTCCACTTCTTGTTATTAAAAAAAAAATCACACACATCATTCCACACTCAACCCACCTGCACAATGGTCCACTTCTTGTTATTAAAAAAATAAAATCACACACATCATTCCACACTCAACCCACCTGCACAATGGTTCACTTCTTGTTATAAAAAAAAAAAATCACACACATCATTCCACACTCCACCCACCTGCACAATGGTCCACTTCTTGTCCTTGATCTGCACGGGGAAGGAGAACACGAGGTCGTGGGGCACCCCGTACGAGCCGTCGCTCAGCACCCCCATGGAGACCCACTCCCCCGGGGGGGTGCCCTGCCACACGGACTTCATGTGGTCGCTCGCCGCCTTGGCCGCCGACATGGCGGAGGACATCTTGCGGGCGGCTATCACGGCGGCGCCGCGCGTCTGGATGGTCTGAGGGGCGCATGTGAACAATGTCCATTTAATAATAATAATATTTCATCTCCTCAAATCTCCTTAACAACATTGTAATCCTTCTATGTTTGCTATATCCTAGCCCATAGATGATGTTGATTGTTACCATGTATTACATGAGAAATAAAACAATAATAATAATATGGCTTTATTTATACTGCCCGATAAGGACTAGCAAAGTCCCATTATTCCAGCAGTAAGCCCAAATGGGAGGATAACTTGTCATGTCCCGGCTGGGTTTACAAAACACCTTTTACAAAAAAAAAAAAAAAAACAGTTATCAAAAAACCTTTTTGATTTATTTGAGTATTTTGCAATGAAACACTACAGACTGTCTTGACTTTCCACGTATAAGCAACTAAATTCAACTACCCTTAGAATAACCCAGAACAGATCAGATTGTCATTGGTCACCCAGTCTTGAAATTGAACAGACCTTGTTGTATACTGTCAAGGTAATAATAATAATAATATCGCCTTACTTATGCTGCTCGATAAGGACTAGCAAAGTCCCATTAGTCCAGCAGTAAGCCCAAGACATATTATTACGTGGTAAAAATCCCAAATGGGAGGATAACTTGTCATGTCCCGGCTGGGTTTCGAACCCGCGACCTCTGGCTTACCAGTCAGACGCCTTGACCATTGAGCTACCGGGACAGACAGATTGGGACGAAATCTATTTTATTTAATGAATTTCATTAAAAGACAATCAGATGTTATCTGAAATACTAAGACCACCGCCTTGACCACTGATCTACCGGGACAGACAGATTGGGACTAAATCAATTTTATTTATTAATGAATTTCATTAAAAGACAATCAGATGTTATCTGAAATACTAAGATAACGTCGATTAATACAATAACATTTTATTCACGTTCCATGACTCTTAATCAACACAGCTCCGAAACGGCTGGGCCAAATGACTCCAAATTTGGCGTAGGGCGTAAACCTACTCGTATAGTCTCTCTATGGTATTTAGGTACTAAGAAACGTGAACCTACTCGTATAGTCTCTCTATGGTATTTAGGTACTAAGAAACATGAACCTACTCGTATAGTCTGTCTATGGTATTTAGGTACTAAGAGAGGATTTAAAAAAAAAATCCAAATAGGACCCCAGCCAAGGGAAAAATTACCACTGAGCTACCGGGACAAGCATGGCCCTCGCCTTAAAAGTTAAAAGTTATCACATTTGTGTTGATCACTTTCGTGATGTCACAACTACTCAAACTCGCTTTACTCAATTTACACTGACACCCGGACTTGAACCACCGACCTCCAGGTTACAAGTCCGCCGCCTTATCGATCAAGCTACTGAGGTCGGTATAGTCTCTCCATGGTTTTTAGGTACTAAGAGAGGATTAAAAAAAAATCCAAATAGGACCTCAGCCAAGGGAAAAATTACCACTGAGCTACCGTGACCACCATGTGCACTGGTAGTCAAGTGGTTAAAGCGCTAGACTGGTAATCCAGGTAGCGTAGGGATCCGTTGCTTCGAATCCCGCCCAGTGCATGAATTTCTCCTTATTAATTTGAGTTTGTGACCACATAATATTAAGACTCGTGAAGGTTAGGTGGTAGAAAATGCTTTGAGCATTAACCTCGCCTGGTGGTAAGCTTCCACTAAAGAGTGTTATTATTATATGAGGGCTCTAGTATCAAAACCGGCTCTCTCCACTTTTTCTAATTTTACAGGATGGACAAAAAACATATTGAACGATAACCCTTTAATCAATGTATTTGAATGTGGAGAGAGAACAGTTTGAAAATTAACGCATATTTTACAACAGAATTACTATGGGAGAGAGTAGGTTTTGAGATGTAATGTTTTTTTCAGTCTATGCGACTTTAAAAAGACATTCCAGGGGTACCACAACTTCATTTTCAATTTTTTTGGAGAGAGCCGGTTCTGATATAGAGCCCTCATATTATCATGGCTCCTCACCTCGACGAACGTGTTCCTCTGGTACTCATCGTTCTGTATGGCCTCGTGCACACTCAGGGTGGCTCCGTTGGGCAGGGTGACGGTGGCGTTCCTCACGTCACCGTCTTCCTGGGGTGATTTTGCATTGTATGCTACAATTGTTTTTTCTTTTATTTAAAAGAAAAAAAAATAGGGGGTCGAATTTAAATATCTGGACTTTTGGTCTTATGAAACTGTAAAAAGTTTATGACCAATTTAAGGACATAATATGACTTCCTTAGAGAATTAAAGCAAGTGCATCAAATTAAAGAAGAGAACTTTACCTATTTTTTTACATTTTAATTTTTTTTACAACGTTTACCGGGTGCCCGTAATGACTTCCGCAACCTGGGCCTATTTTCTTCTAAAAACCGTGTTTTTTCGGGTCTCGAACCAAGGAATATTTTTTTTCTTTTTACTAATGTTACTGACTTGCTTTGCATGTTTTGAAAGTACAATAAAAAAATATGCATTCCATTTAAAATTCGGGAGAGAAACGCACATGTGCCACCCTGAAAAAGCCCTTAGGGGCGGTGGGCGGAGGTTCAAAATATTTTCCCATAAAACTTCAGACTTCATATTGGGGACCAATTTTTTGTTTCAAGATCCTAACTCAAACCGTTCTTGAGAAAAAGATGGTGGCTGGGTGGTTTCGATCACCCTGTATGTTCTACCTACTAATTTTTTTTTATTTTTATTTAGAAACTCTTTCTTAGTAGGAAGAACATATATATACAGACAATAATGGTAAATATAAAAAAAAAATAGACAATATTAATAATATAAACAAGTTAAAAAAGAACAAAACAAAAAAACAAAATATATACATATGTCCTAACTAAAGGGCGGGGTTATTGCCTATGTATAAATGTCAAAGTAGTCACTGACCACTGACTGATCATCGCTCTACAGCCCAAACCGTAAGTCCTAGGAAGCTGAAATTTGGTAGGTAGCTTTGTCTTATAGTCTAGATGTGCAATAAGACGGGATTTTTCGAAACTCCCACTACAACACCTGCCATTGACGAAAAAGGATTTTTTGCTTTCACGGTTTAATAAAGAGTTTCTAAATAAATAAAGCTACTGAGGTCGGTTCATGGCTCCTCACCTCGACAAACGTGTTCTTCAGGTACTCATCATTCTTGATAGCCTCGTGCACACTCAGGGTGGCTCCGTTGGGCAGGGTGACGGTGGCGTTCCGCACGTCCGGGAACTGGGTCTTGGAGTGGTTGCCCCAGATGATCAGATTCTTCACCTGGCTCACCGGGATGCCGAGTTTCGCGGCGATGTGGGCTTGAGCTCTGGGGGAGGAATTCAGTATCAGTATCAGTATAAACAGAAAAGTGAGATATAAACAGTATAAACCTATATCAGTATAAACAGATCAGTATAAACAGAAAATTTGTGAGGAATAAGCGTTGGGTGGAAGAGATTGCCACAGGCAAGTACCCCGCCCCTTGGGTAGTGAATGTAGCAGAGAAGTGGCAGAGAATCCGTAAGGCATTAACTTCGCCCCGGATTACAAAACAATTGTAATTAAAAAAAAAAAAAAATAATAATGTTGATCTTTATTTCTTTTTGTACATACTTCTAAGTTTTTTTTTTAATTTATTGTTATTTTTTTGTTGTTGTTGATGATTGTTTTGTAAACAAAATAAAGTGTAAATAAATAAATTGCCACAGGCAATAACCCCGCCCTTTAGGTAGGACATTGGCTTTATTCTCTCATTTTTTTTTTTTTTCTTATTTCTTTATTCGATCTATTTTTTTTATATATAATTTCATTGTATTGTTCTGTCAATATTGTACTTTGTCCTTACCTAATAAAGCGTAGTATAATAGTAATAATAATTTGTTTGAAAATATGGAATGCTATAACGGTCGATATTTATGGAGACTTGAAAAACCAAGGAAAACATGATTTTGTACAGTATACGTACACAAAGAGAGGAAAGGGGAAAGTAGAATAAGAGAGTTTGAAGAGAAGATGAAAGGGGAAAGAAGAGAACTTTTATGAGATTCTACCTAATATTTATTGGTTTTAATAGTTGATCAAACTGATCCAGGACTCACTTGACAGTTCATATATGAGAAGAATTCTTTAGGTAACTATAAGATTTTAAATAATTAAGAAGATAAAATCTCTTCAGGAAGTACTTCAGTTTTTTTAATGTCGCTTTCAACTGCATGGTCATATAACGACGGTGGTTTTATCCTCCATTCGCTGGAAACTCACAAACCAGCTCAGATTGACCTCACCCAGCCTGGTGTATTCAACGTGGCATAGACGTTGCTTTGCTCCTGCTCCTGATTACAGTTGAGCATCTATTTCATCATTAAAATCAACCAAAGAGTAAATTAGAAGAGAATAACACGTTAGTATTAGCTGAAGCATGATAGATATCTATCGGAATAAAGGATTCGAACCCAGGACTTCACAAAAAAATTCATCCCACCTTCAGCACAAGATTTTTTATATTTTGACGGTGGGTATACCCTCATTGTTTGTTGAAGATGGTATTGTGAAATATAAATACATGGAAACTTAATTGACAAATTGTTCTAATGTACTGTTTTATGTATTTATTTAAAAGAGCAATAAAAATACAGTCTTAAATAGTCTTTAAAAAAAAATTCAGCATGCGATCTCACCTGTTTTGATCAAGTCTAGTCATTGCTGAGAAGTTCTCCTTGGGAATACTGGGTGCGTACTTGGAACAGATGAGAGCATTGGTGTTGGCCGGATTCCCTACTACGAGAACTTTGACAGTCTTCTTAGCAAACTTGTCCAGAGCGTCACCCTGTAATTGGAATCAGAACATAAGATGTTGCTGTAGCGGCACGGCGTGAGCTAAGACGTGTGGTAGTCAAGTGGTTAACGCACTTAGTCTGGTAATCCAGGTAGCGTAGGGATCCGTTGGTTCGAATCCCACCCAGTGCACGATTTTTTCCTCATTAATTTGAGCTTGTGACCACATAATAATAAGACTCTGAGGGTTAGGTGGTAGAAAATGCTTTGAGCATTAACCTCGCCTGGTGGTTACCTTCCACTAAAGAGTAATATTATTATTATTATTATTAAGACGTAAGGGTTGCGTGGAAGAGATTGCCATAGGCAATAACCCCGCCCTTTAGGTAGGACATTAACTTCATTCTCTTTTTTTTTTGTTCTTGTATCTTTGCTTAATCTTTTTGTTTTTCTTTGTAGTTTCATTGTATTTTACTGTATATATTTTTTGTTCTACCTAATAAAGATTACTATAATAATATAGTATTTTTTTTTTTTTTTTTTAAATGGAGGGAAAAATTTGCGTGATCAAACACAGGCGTGGTTTGAGAATTTAGGAGCCCGTGAAAGGGTTTTCTAAAAAACCCCCCTGAGGATCGTTTGTTTCAATTTTGCCCCGGAACCGATTTCTCATTACTTCGGGGCCCCTTATGAGCTAGATGCTTTTATATTTTTTTATTACTGTATTTCTTTATTTTATTTTCTACTTTCCTCTTTTTTCTATTTTCCTTCTCTTTTTTATTTTTTAAATAAGTAATATAAGACGAATGAGTTTGATGGTCGTCAGATTACGGAGTTAGCACTTTGGATAGTTGATATCATAGAGTTATTTCCAGTTTATGGAATAAGGTACTACTATGATTGCGATGACAAAAAAATAAATAATTACTAATAAGTACATTTTCTACAGTATGTTTCAGAAAAGGTGGCCACCCCCTCGTAACTTTTGAACGCGACGGAATTTTTCAATTCTGTAAAGTCCTAGGTATAGAAAGTGCTCTATGGCCCATCCTGTGGTCATATTTATTTTGGCCCCGGTCGGCCCTTCCGGCTTTTAGGCCATATTTTTTCATTTTTCTCGCGAATTTTAAATGGAATGCTATATTTTTTATTCCTGTTAATTAAAGTCCAAGTTAGGCTGAGTATAATGAGCTTTTAAAATTTTCAAAAACCTTATCAGGGGCGGAGCTAGTAGGGTGCAAGTTTCAAAATTGGTACACCCTGTATTTCAGCGTTAGTTAGATTTTTTAGTACTTTTTTTATGTTCATAGGTTCAAAATATTGTTTTACACCATATGAAATCAAAAAAATATATGTTTACTTCTAATCAGGGTCATACTAAGGTTTTTGTAAAAATACTTTTTTTCTTACGTCAATTTTTCCGTAAATTAATGGTGTTCTCGAAATTGGCATTTTTAGAGGTGAAAGTCTGCAGTGACATATGTTTTTTATGCTTGAAATCAAAAGAAAACTTAACGGAGAAGCGATTAAAATCATAAAAAAAGCCATTTAACCTGCTAGTTTTTTCACGACAGTGTCCGGTAAAGTGGGTGAATTTCGTATTGGATTTTTTTTTGTTTGTTGAGGAAACACAATTGGCATAGAAAATAAATAATATCTAATAAGGGAATATTACTTCAATAAACATAACTAAATGCGAAATTAAATGAAAATTATTTCTTCTAAATCAGTGCCGGATATTTTTTTTTTTTTCTCTCTCTCTTTTTTTCACTTTTCAAAGTTCAAGTTGTATCAAAAATAATTATCGGATAATGCTGCTTCTAAAGTCGGCCTAGGGGTCCCCTCTTGAGACAATTTTAGTTGGTAAGTTGGTAAAATCTGTAGAAAACACATCGTCAATAATTCTGGAGTCAGTCCGATGGCGCTTTGAATGCAACGATTCTTGTAGGATCACCGAAGTTAAGCAACGTCCAGCGAGGAGAAGACTTCGTGATGCTGGCATTCCGGCCTAACCCAGGCTGGGTGAGATAAATGTGTTTAGGAGGTTGGTGAGTTTCTTGCGAATGGAATGTAACACCCCCGTTATGATATGACCATGCAGTTGAAACGCGATATTAAACCCAAATTTAAAAAAAAATCATACAGGTGTTGCTAGTAATGAATACCAGGTCTCTAAATAAAAATCTAATTATCTCGAAATTTAAGAGAAAAAAATACCAGGTCAAGTACCAAACTCTTGAGGGTGAAAATTAAACCAATTCAATTATTTTAAAGAGGCGAAGAGAGAGAGAGAGAGAGAGAGAGAGAGAGAGAGAGAGAGAGAGAGAGAGAGAGAGAGAGAGAGAAAGAAAGAGAGAGAGAAAAAAAATTATCCGGCACTGATTTAGAAGAAATAATCTTCATTTAATTTCGCATTTAGTTATGTTAATTGAAGTATTATTCCCTTATTAGGTATTATTTGTTTTCTATGCCAATTGTGTTTCCTCAACAACAAAAAAATCCAATATGAAATTCACCCACTTTACCGGACACTGTCGTGAAAAAACTAGCAGGTTAAATAGCTTTTTTTATGATTTTAATCGCTTCTCCGTTAAGTTTTCTTTCGATTTCAAGCATAAAAAACATATGTCACTGCAGACTTTCACCTCTAAAAATGCCAATCTCGAGAACACCATTAATTTACGAAAAAATTGACGTGAAAAAAAAAGTACTTTTACAAAAACCTTACTATGACCCTGATTAGAAGTAAACAAGAATATTTTTTTTTTTTCATATGGTGTAAAACAATATTTTGAACCTATGACCATAAAAAAAGTACTAAAAAATCTAACTAACGCTGAAATACAGGGTGTAACAATTTTGAAACTTGCACCCTACTAGCTCCGCCCCTGATAAGGTTTTTGAAAATTTTAAAAGCTCATTATACTCAGCCTAACTTGGACTTTAATTAACAGGAATAAAAAATATAGCATTCCATTTAAAATTCGCGAGAAAAATAAAAAAATATGGCCTAAAAGCCGGAAGGGCCAACCGGGGCCAAAAATAAATATGACCACAGGATGGGCCATAGGGCACTTCCTATACCTAGGACTTTACAGAATTGAAAAATTCCGTCGCGTTCAAAAGTTACGAGGGGGTGGCCACCTTTTCTGAAACATACTGTATAGAAGCAACTGGAGATGAGAACCAACGGATCCCTACGGCTCCTAGATCACTTCACTAGCGCCTAGACAACTTATAATAATACTCTTTAGTGGAATGTAACCACTAGGCGACGTTAATGCTCAAAGCATTTTCTACCACCAAACCCTCAGAGTCTTATTATTATGTGGTCACAAACTCAAAAATTAATGTGGAAAACTTGACCACCAATGGTGGGTATTCCGTAGCAATGACCATTACTAACATTGAACAAACATTTAATGATATTGCTAAACATTATCTATTTGCATTCAAAATATTATCTACACATTCAATTTTAAAAGCTGGCCGCTAAAAAATATTTAAGTAGACTCTTCCTTTTAGCCAAGGAATAATTTATGAAAATTTGCATAATGTACAAAAAACCAAATTCCCTTATGCTTTATTAAATTAATTACTAAATTATCGTTACACCAAAGAAAAACAAACATTGGAGCTGAATCATAGGATGCTTTAAAGGACAGACAAGGAAGGATCTGATTCAAGATGGAACTGAAACCTGTTGATGGTGATGTTGATGTATCAATGTATCATGTTTATACCAACTATGTAAATAAAGTAAATCAAGTGAAATTCAAAATTATGGCAAGCTACTAGCTGAAGAACATTAAAAAGTTGCTACATTCTACAAAACATTGGGAACGGGGTTTTTTTTGTAAAATTCATAAATACAATATGAGTATGTATCTTAATTTAATTAATTTTAGCATACAGGTACATATGTTCATAATATTCCCTTTTCAAATTTAATTCTAACAGTCCTTCAGAATCTTCAAGTTTCAGATTCAACACCTTGTCCAAGAATTGATCATCTCTTTCAAAAGGAAAATTAATCAACAGAGTTGATTTTCAAAAGATATTGATACATGTCAATAAAATACAAAGGATATACCTGAACAAGTCATCTCATGCTAGTTGAAGAAAAGAAAACCAAGAGCTTTTTCAAATCCTAATAATAACGATCTGCTGAATTGATGAATATTTTTTAATGATCTTTAAAAAGTCACCATAATTTACTTCTTTTTCATCTAATGAACCTTAACTAGGCCAGACTTCTTTTTTAAAATGTAAGTAATTGAGTACATAAATATATGGAAAAATATATATATGACTATTTTTTCCGATTTTTTTTCGAATACAACAGGAGGATATTGAAACTGAAGTTCAGAAAAAAGGAGTATATAGAAGTAAAATCACCTCACAAATACTAATGGTGATGACTGTCTATAATCAAAAGAAATTTACTCATAAGTAAAATAATGACAGTAAGTGATTATGGTAAAACAAAATTTATTCAGAAACAGTTTCTCATAACAAATATTTGTTCTAATACTCTACAATTTTTATAATTTCAGAAATATTAAACGTTCAAATTCTGAACTAACAAGAACGAATATTAAAGTTAAAAGTCAAGAGATATTAACATTTATTCAAAACTACGACGTGAGTATCAAAATTCCAAGTCATGCAAAATCAAAATCCAGATGTACCTAATCGCAATTTGACGTCACATTCAAAATTTCAAAACATGTAATGTTCAAAATCCAGCTGTAATCGAATTCCAAAGTCAAGAGTTATCAAAATTTACAGTTATTGCAAATTCCAAAGTTTAAAGTTCAGCTGTTATCAAAATTCGAAAGTCACAACATCAAAATTTAAAAATTATTCAAAATTTCGACGTCACATTTAAAATTGCATGTCAAGAAAAGATCAAAAAATCCAGTTGTGTTCGAAATTTCAAATTAAAAGTTCTTCCAAAGTTCAACGTCGCAGACAAAATTCAAAATCCAGATGTGATCAAAATTCAAACGTCAGCGTCATGAGAACAAAATTTATAAGTAAACCAAAATTTCGAAGCCAAATTTAAAATTCGAAGTCATGAGAAAATCAAAATCCAGTTGTAATCAAGCCTCTGAAGTCAAAAGATATCGAAATTTAAAAGCTATTCAAAATTTGGACGGCACATTTGAAATTGTAAAGATCAAAATTCAGTTGTATCCGAAATTCCAAATTCAAGAGATATCAAAATTTTAAGTTCTAGATAATCTTTTGACGTCACATTCAAAATTGTGAGTCAAGACAAGTTCAAAATCCAGAAGTAAACTAAATTCCAGCCATTGGAACAAAATTTAAAAGTAATTCAAAATTTTGTCGTCTCATTTAAAATTTCAAGTCATGAAAAAAATCTAAATCTAGTTGTATTTGAAATGCCAAATTTAAGAGATTATCAAAATTCAAAGTTCTTCCAAATTACGACGTCACATTTAAAGTTCTGAGCAACGACAAGTTTAAAATTCAGATGTAATCAAAATTCCAAGTCAAAAGATATCAAAGACATTCTAAATTTCGACGTCATATTCTAAATCCCAAACCTTGTTCAAAATCCAGATATAATTTTTCGGTCGACGCCGACCGAAAAATATCATTACTTGAAGTAATGATATTTTTCGGTTCCAAGAGCTGTTAGCTTTTAGAGAAGGTGGGTTTTTAGTGGGTGGAAATACCACACCCCAGGATCTGGGTGTCTTTGAAAGATTTTTTCCTGGCTTCCATTAAAAAAAAGATATAATCAAAATTCAAACGTCATGAGAATAAAATTAAAAAGTAAATCAAAATTTAGACGTCAAATATAAGATTTCAAGTAATGAAGAAATCAAAATCCAGTTGTAATCAAAACTGTGAAGTCAAAAGATATCGACATTTAAAAGTTTTTCAAAATTTTGACGTCACATTTAATATTATATGTCAAGAAAAGATCAAAATTCAGTTGTATCCGAAATTCCAAAGTCAAGAAATATCAAAATTTAGAGTTCTTCCAAATTTTTATGATTCAAAATACATAAGTAATCTAAATTAGAACAAAATTTAAAAGTAATTCAAAATTTCGACGTCTCACTAAAAATTTCAAGTCATGAAAAAAATCAAAATCTAGTTGTAATTGAAATTCCAAATTTAAGAGATTATTAAAATTAAAAGTTCTTCTAAATTTCGACGTCAAATGTAAAATTCCGAGTCGTGAGAAAATCAAAATTCAGATGTAATCAAAATTCTTAGGTCAAAAGTTATCGAAAGAAGTCATTCTAAATTTCGACGTCAAATTTAAAATTCAAAGACATGACAAAATCAAAATCCAGTTGTAATAAACCCTCTGAAGTCAAAAGATATCGAAATTTAAAAGTTATTAATTTGGACGGCACATTTGAAATTGTAAATTAAGAAAAGATTGTATGTCAAGAAAAGAAAGGATTTGAAATTGTAAGTCAAGAAAAAATTCAGTTGTGTCCAAAATTCCAAATTCAAGAGATATCAAAATTTTAAGTTCTAAAATAATAATCTTTTGACGTCACATTCAAAATTGCGAGTCATGAAATGTTCAAAATCCAGAAGTAATCTAAATTCCAAAGTCATTGGAACAAAAATTAATAAAAGTAATTCAAAATTTCGATGTCTCATGTAAATTTCAAGTCATGAAAAAAATCAAAATCTAGTTGTATTTGAAATACCAAATTTAAAACATTATCAAAATTCAAAGTTCTTCCAAATTAGGACGTCACATTTAAAGTTCTGACCCACCACAAGTTTAAAAATCACATGTAAGCAAAATTCCAAAGTCAAAAGAAGTCATTCTAGTTTCCAAACCTTGTAGGTTCGAAATCCAGATGAAATGAAAATTCAAGCGTCACGAGAACAAAATTAAAATTTCGGTCATATTTAAAATTTCAAGTCATGGAAAAATCAAAATCCACTTGTTATCAAAACTGTAACGTCAAAAGATATCGAAATTTAAGTAATTCAAAATTTTGACGTCAGAATCAAAATTTTGAGTCAAGGAAAGTTCAAAATCAAGAGATGTCGTCAAAAGTAAAAGTTATTCAAAAGCGCCGGTACAATAACACTACAAGGTAAGAAAAAGTGCCTTAGTTTTTAATGGTGACTTTTAAAACTTCTTGAAAATTCATTTTTTTCATACAATTTCAAGCAGATCGTTGTGATCAGGATTTATAACTTGTTCTGGATCTTCTGTATGTAAATAATTGTGATGAGATGATGTCAACTAAATAAAACAAATATTTGAAATACATTTTAAATTAGATTTTTCTTTTATTCATACTATAAGTACTACCCTAACTAAATTTTAGGAATATTAAAAATAATGAAAACATGTACAGTTTGATCATCATTTTTTCTGTATATGTCTAAGATTACTTTTCCCGTGATTTGTCACTTGAATACTACCCAAGTAGGACTACAGAGAAGCTTTATTCCAGCAACCACTTTGGGCTATTACTTAGTGGTCAAATTCTCGGATATGTTATGATGAAAAAACTGACTATCGAAAATTTTGGATGATTCCATTACTTTCCTTTCTATAGGATAAGGAAAGTAAAAAGGATCCACTGGGTGGGATTCGAACAAGCGGATCCTCCACTCCATCACAAATACGTATTGCACCCCCAATATTTCTTACATTCTAGAATAGTTCTTCTTTGAAACAATTCAACAGACGTGGTTATGTTTGCAAGATTACAGTCATCAATGCAGTTCTACAAGGAGTAGGGATTTCTGATGCTCATTAGAACATGGTGACGTTTATTACACCTCTAAACTAGCAACTTACCTGCCTCCGAGTAGAGGAACCTGTTTATCTTCTTAGATCAAGGCTGACCAAGTTTAGTCTCGATAGTAATAGCATGACGAGTTTAGAGTTGAGATTTGGTTTTTACCTAATTTGTTTTCACGTGTGTATTGTGTAATTATACAGCGTGAGTACTAAGTCTCACCCCACCCCAAGAATCTCGACAAGCACTCAAGATATACACAAGCTGTGAAAGATCGGTCACCGCGGTCGAAACTTGATGAGCCCAAAATAAATTAGCGGGTCTTTTACAGATTGAAAAAAACCCCCCGCTGATATTTTGAGTGATTCTCAAGATGTTGGAGGTGGTAAGACACTAAGGGCGGAATTAATAGACATTTTTGTAATACCTCTGTGGCGCTAAGTCACGGATTGCGTACTGTGTAAGATAGGGAAAATCGACAATTACCAACGACTTAAGTTATTGATGCTGTCTATTAATTCCGCCCTTAATGCTCACCCCGTATAAAATGATCCAATTTTCTTTAATTTTGTTATCAGTTTAAGGGTGTAACAGTCTAATGATTTGTAAGGACAACATTCGGAAACTATTAAAAGCTTTCATTTTTACCGATGTCGTGTTAGTCATTATATGTTTAAGCTTAAATTAAGAAGTAAACGGTTTTGCCGAGATAAAAAAAAAAAAACAAGTTTACTGGTATTTTCGTTCGTAATTCAAGAATTTTAGTAGTCAGTCTCTACATTACTATCTGCATTACGCATACCTGAACTTTGAAGATTTTAATGTTGGCTGACAGCAGATCTTTCCTTTCCATGCCTTCTTTTCTGGGCATAGCCCCCACCATGAAGGCGGCTTCCACATCTTTGAATGCAACATCCGGTTTGTCTGTGGGTACAACCTCTGAAAAAGCATAAAGATTTTTTTGTTGTTGATTTTCAGGAGTTAGGTGCGTGAACCAATTATTCGACAGTGAAAAAGTCTTCCTTTTAGAGTGTCAGACCAAGAAGAAACTGAAGCAAGCATTTGCATAAATTTGTAGGTCTTTCAAATTCTAGTAGAAAAGTACTAAGTTACCAGTATCTCCATCCCTTCTAGATGATAAGGAGGGCAACCAGTCTGTTTGAATACCTTAAAAAAATTAACATGTACCATCTAATATAAAACATGACGGGGAATGGCACGAATGAGTCTTTTGCAACCAAAAAAAAAGTACTAAGTACATATTCCAAATCGTTTCTCTGTACTGTGGAGGAAACGCACTTTCATTTTATTCCCAAAGATAAACTTAGCCAGCGTCGCTGTCGCCGGCACGTTGAAAACACCCAGTTCTTGCTCGTGTCACTGCTGTTAAGCAACGTCAAGCGGTGACTATTCAAATTCGAAGAACCCTCGAACTCGTGATGCAGGCTATGTAATTAAAAGGCTAATGAAGAAAATATACAAAGGAGAAAGTAAAGTAACCAATTGGAATACTTTCTACCTCTGAGTGATCATCTACGACAGTATGGCAGACTGTGATACTTTACTGTATAGTTTTGTTTTATAAATTATATATTGTATATAAATTAATTGTAATCATAGATTACAATTTATTCACTGAATGTTTTAGTACAAGGTAGTAGTAGGTAGGTAAAGTTTCAATATTCGGCCTACTGATACAAAGAGATAAATTTATTACAACTACTCAAACGTGAATATAACCTTTAGCAGTTCACCAAGCGATTCAACATGATGAGATAAAGCGGAGGGTATGTACAGAGAGTACACAATAAGAAGTTTCAAACAACAATGATATGATGTAGCTTCGGATTGATTAGATAACGCGGACCGAATGCAACCGGAATTATCAAAGTCAAGCGAGTAGCAATGAGTGCCTACCTAAATAACATGAATTTTGTTCAGCGAATCAGTTCAGAAGTCAGGAGTTCAGTATTACATTCAATATGAACGAGAGAAACAAGCACAATGTACAGGGTGGTTCTTGTTAAGAAGATCTATGAAATGTAACATTTATTCTGTACAGGGTGATCATTGTATAGAACGATTCATTCTGAAATTTTCCTGACATACGAGTTCAGGCTCATTTTCAAAATTTAAATTGGGTTTAGTGAATGGATCTATTTCTTCTTCTTTTCAATTAAAATCCCAGAAAGATTATAACATCTTAACCTTCACATGGTTAAATAATCAGTAGAGCGCGCGATTAGCTCAGTGGTTAAGCGCTCGCTTGCCATCCAGAAGGTATTTCAAAATATTGTTCCTATCTTCCTCACCTCTGACGAGGGGCAGGGCGCAGTCTGATATCTCCATCACCACCCCCTGCAGCACCCCCATCATGGGCGTGATGTCCAACAGGTGCAGAATGACGGGCTGGTTGGGACCGAACACATCCCCCTTGGCGATCTGGTAGATGAGAGAGTAGGCGATCTGGCCTGCGGCTCCCGTGACAACTACGCGGATTGGTTCAGCCTGGGGAATGGGTAAGACAATGTAAGACATGGTGGGTAAGACATGGTCAAGGTTAAACATTTTTTTTTTTTTTTTTTTTCAAGCTTTATTAGGAGGACAAAGTACAGGTAACAGTATAAAATTAAGAAAAAAAAAAGAAAAAAAAAAACAAAACAAACAAATGACAAAATAAATAAGTAAAAAAAAAAGAAAATAACAATAATGTCCCCGCCCTTTAGGGCGGGGTTATCGCCTGTTCCAATCTCTTCCACCCAACATTGGTTATCATATTTGTGTTAATCACTTACGTGATATTACAACTACTCAAACTCGCTTTACTAAATCCACGCTGAAACCGGGACTTGAACCATACAAAAGTTTAACAAAGCACATCTTTATTTATTATAATAAAAAAAATAATAATTCCGTGTTCGTGAGATAGATATTGATACCGAAATCACGGTGGTGAGAGGATTATATGGACGCCCAGATCTAATGTCTAGGCTCCTTTCATGTCCATTGATTCTACTTGGTTTTAACGTCCTGACTTGAGGTAGACAAGACAGGGGTTTTACCCTCCATTCGCTTGGAATCGTACCAGCTACACAAATTAACCTCACCCAGCCTGGCTAGGGCCGGAATCGCCAGCCTCACATGTTCGGAGGGAACAGAATTATCTGTTCGAAAAGTCTGCTCCAACCGGGAATCGAACTCAGGATCTCTGGACTACGGGCAGTAGTCACAACCGTTACGCCACGGAGGCTGGCTTGTACTATATTTAAATATGTAATTACAAGATAATGTCAAATTATTTATCTTATAGTGGGGTTGGGTGGGGTCGGTGGGGAATAACCAACATAAAGAGGGTTCGAATTAAGCCAACATGGTACTGAGATCTCATTGAGTCACTGAAGTTAAGCAACATCCAGTGAGGCTGGGACTTGAATGGGTGACTATACTGACTATTCAAATGCAAACTCTCGATCGTGATGCAGGCTATTCGCGCCCACTCAGACTGGGTCAGGTTCATTTGAGTAGCTGGTTTGTGAGATTCCAGCGATTGGAGTTTAAAACCCCCGTCGTGTTGTATTATAACCAATTGACCATGCAGTTGAAAACGACATGATAAAAAGAAAAGGTACATAAAATACATCAATAAGTTCGCTGAAGTTAAGTCGAGTCTAGCTAGGCTAAGACTTGGTTGATGATCAGCGGATGAATCATCATAATAGTAGCTAAAAACTAGTTAGTTGCCCAGGAGTGGTATCCACGGGCTCGTTTTCGGAGAATTCGGGGCCCATTGTCGCCTGGGACACTTATCAATCTGAGAAAACATTTAGAGGAGAATTCCTTTCCTTCTTCCATATGAATTTTTTTGGGTGATTCTATTACTTAGGATAAGGAAAGTAAAAAGGCATGCATATTTCAGATGTTGATGGGATGACTGCTACAACAACTCCAATATGGAAAAATTCATGGAATCAAAATTAGGTTACTGATTTGTGGACATACCTACCTACATTATGTGTGTACAAGCTATGATGACGTATTAACAAATCTGAGGAAGACAAACACTTTAGTGTGATACACAAAAATACACAATAATCAGAGATCATACATGTTTTGGGATGTGAAGTATATAAATAAAGAGATAAGAGGTCCTAATTTTTTTCTTAAAAACAAAAATGATAACAGATTATTGATAACTAAATAGAAAACTCTTGAGGTAGACTTTATCACACATGAATAATCAACAGTCACTTATTGGTGTAAAAACATAGAATTACAATAACAGGCAATGATAACAACTTCAAAAATTAGGATTAGAAAATCTGAGTAATAATATCAATATCACTCATGCTGACATCAAATAAATTAACACAATGCGATGAACATATCAAAATATACAATACAAAAATATATAGGTACTACCAAAGAAAAATGACATGAATGCATAGTTCCCTAAAGCTACAAAAACTAGAGTTATTGAAATCCAAAAAGTAACTAGTACAAAGACCTGCACCCTAAACTAAACCAAATCAACTAGATGATGTTGATAAGTAATAAAATATTTCTCAGCAACCCCAAGTCCTGAACCAAACTGTCAACTTTTCTACTGGATGAAAATGTGTTTAAAATAATAAAAAGCATACATGAGAAATTTTGACACTCGACTGAAATAGTCGTGAGAAGCATTGTGTCACCGAGCTCACAAATCCTATCGAGGGGAAACAAGAGAAGACCAAGGAGAGAGTGGGTGATCCACTTGGATAGTTGAGGGAGGTTTTCATTTGATTCAGAATGAAGCCACTGCTCACAACCCGCCCAGTAGATGAGAGGCTCTGCAGGAACATAAATGAAAATTCATCACTAGAAAATATGTACAAAAGATTTAAATAAAAAAAACTTCATGCAATATTGTCAATTCAAAGCCTTTAGATTATATTTTCATCTATATCTCACTCAATTTATTGAAAATCTACCATTGGTGAATTCAGCAACAGTTTTTATATTTTTAAAATATTAGGTCTTACATATAATGAAATGCCTGTTGGCATTCAGACAATTTCAAGATTAAAAATTCTGGGTGGGAGGGACCTCTTGAGTGTTGTTTGCCCAAAACTTAGTAAAAATAATTAAGTTTTAAAATAATAAAGTTCATTTATACATTTTTTCTCACCCAATTATTTAAAGATGAGTGTTTCACAGCCTTTTAATTTTTTTAGCCATGTAAAAGCAGTTACTGTAGATGCTTGTGGTCTGTGTTGTGGCTTGTGCATCTCATAGTATGCCTCCCTTCTGATGGGCAAGAAGTGATACAATAATTCCTATTTTAGATTCTGAGTCAATACAAATATACTAGAATGTATTCCTTACAAACAAATTTTACCAATTTTTTAATACAAATCTTTTGTTGGCTCTCTGGATTGAACCCAGGATCTTCCATGTGGCAAGCAAAAGGTCTCATGTGCACAAATTGTTAAAGATTCTTTCTCTTTTTTTTTTTTTTTTTTTTTTTTTTAAGAGAGACATGGAAAATTACCTTATAATATGAACAGTCAGTGGGAGGGATTGTCATCAAACAATAGACTAAATATAATGTGGGCACATACTTTTTGAATGTGAAAAACTGACTATATGCTGTCATTTTTGCTCTTTTTAAGGTACTATTCACTTTTCATACTAATCCACAAACTATGAAGGTATATCAACACTGAAAAATACACAACATAAAAAACATTGTAGTCAGTCAGTTCTATGAATCAGATTTGTACAGATGATAAGAAACCAACAGGGTAAGCCTACTAACTCAGGTCAAAGAACCTGATCATCATAGAAGCTAAAATAACTCATTTCTTGTACCTACCTAGAAAACAATTTTTAGTTCTTTTCTTTCATGATAAAATCCTTGTTTCAAGCTTAGACCTTGACCTCTAGTATACTAAGGGCCAAATTATAACTTAAGAGTAATTAAGATAACCAACCTCAGTAGCTTGATCAACAAGGTGACAGACTTCTAATCTAGAGGTTGGTGTTCCAAATACCAGTTTCAGCATTTAGTCAAGCAAGTTTGAGTAGTTGTGTTATCATGAAAGTGATAAGCACAAATATGATTGAAAAAATAATTATAACAGTAATAAGATAAGCCACACCCTCCCTCAAGTCAGATTTTCAACCAAACACAACCTGACTTGAGGGATAGTCTGCATTATCTTAAATTTATTCCTGTTTTACAATTTGGCCCCAGTCAGTTTATTCATTCCCACTAAATTAACACAATAAAAAGGTAATGAGAGTAGGAATAAAGTGACAGTATTGGGAACACCTCCACAATTTGTCAAAATTTACACTTACCCACAACATTCTACTACGATTGATCTATGTTGAACTAAACTTGTTAAATATCCACATAATTATTTTATTATTGTATTTAAATATAATAATTTATTGAGTACCTACCTACCAATCAAAGTTGAAGATAATCAGGTTATTTGCCTTATTTCCATTTAGATACTTGAGGCTTGTTCCATAAAAACTTTCTACTCTCCAAATCTCAGAACCTCTGTTTTAACCATCACACAATGCAATCAAATTGGTTATTGCATTCAAATTAACGAATTAGAGTGCGTTTTGTGACAGTTGAAAGAGAGATTCGGGGATATGGAGTGTGGAAAGTGTTTCTGGAATGGGCTATTGGTCAACACAAAAGCAACACAAGTTGAATTTTATTATGATTTATTAACCGGAACAGCATAAACATATTTATATGTTTGTGTAATTGATTGGGTTGAAGATAAAGAAAATATAAAAAGGTTATTTCAAGTATGAATACATACATTTTTCAAGTATGAATACATAAATACAGGTCTCCTCTGATTAGTTCTTACTCATCTCATTTCAAAAATAAATTTAAAATGCAGATACAAAAACTGGTGCTCTCATTTATTATTCCATTTTTCAAAAGAACGCAGAATGAGAACCAACCAAAAGTCAAAACATCCATTCATCTAAAAATTACACAAGTCCTTCATTCAGTTTGGATGTTTGTTTATATTTTGAGAGTAACAGTTGATAAACAGAGCATTTTATTATGAATGCTTGATCTGTTCCAATTACAAATGTATAATAAAAATTGATTATAAGATGAATATTATGTTGCAAATTTTGGATCATTTTACTAACCTCATTGTATTGATACCTTACAAGGTCTATCTTGTATTGTATAAGTAAATACATAATCCATCTTGGATTGATTTTCTGGACATTATAGGAAAACCTTTTTTAATACATATTTAAGCTTTTTGTATATTAAACTTCACACTTAAGAGGAAATTAATTAGTGTCACATGAAACTGAGATTAAATTTCAGGATTCCAAAAAAATCCACAAGGTAAAAATAATTTGCAAGATAAAACTAACAAACAAAAAAAATGAAGGTTTTTTTAAAATAGGTATTAATTGCTGAATTTGATGTATCATCTTCTTTCACTCTGCAGGGTTGATGTTGTTCAATCTCATGGTTGAGGTTGGTTGGTTTTGGCACATTTTTTATGGCTGGATGCCCTTCCCAACACCAGCAATTCTATTTGAAATAACGTCCTGGATTAGGACAGGGGTTTTACCCTCCATTTGCTGGGAATCGTACCAGCTACTCACATTAACCACAACCAGCCTGGGTAGGGCTGGAAACGTCAGCCTTACATGTACTGAGGGAACAGAATTTTCTGTGTAAAAAATCAGCTCTGACTGGGGATCAAACTCAGGATCTCTGAACTTTGGGCAGTAGTCACAACCATTACGCTGCTGAATTAGATGCATGGTTGAGTCATTTTGAGTGAAAGTGGTCAAATTTTATCTTCAGACCTGCTGATCATGTTTGAGCAGATATTTTTTCACACAAACCATTTTTCAAAAATTGACCATTTAATTGAGCTTTTTCAAACACTGGGATATCTTGCAAAATACAAGTCTGATTGGACTGACATTGTAAGAGAGTTTCATGTTTTTAAAAATTTCCATTGTTTTAAAATTTAGGCTTGGAAATTTCTGTCTGGCACAGTTAATTTGTCTGATGAAGTAACTACATTTAAGAGTGTTACACAGCTGAGCTACTTAAAAATAACAAGACTGACCTCAAGTAATTTAGGAAAAGGTAGAGTTAAAGGAAAAGAAGAAGTAGTTTAAAACTGAAAATCCTATTGCAAGGACACAAACAATATAGATTGTACCAAAGAATTATAGAACATCATTGCAGAATAGGCCCACAATAAACATACCTTCCACAGAAACACATAATTAGGAATTGCATGAAAGCCATGAGAATGAGACCAGAGATAGCAGTAGCTAGTTACTGATAGACCAATGTTACCAATGGTCAGGTAGAGGGCACACAATTTTATAAGAATATACAATGCAAGTTAAAAAGGTACCTAGCGATTAAATTGACAGAAGTGTCAAGTGCAAGTACTAACACATGTGTAAAGTGTCTCAGTATCTGAAAAGATTATTATTCAGGAAGCAAAAAGGTCAAAACAATTGAACAGACATATTATTAAGAAAAAAGTCAACCTTTTTTCAAGGGCATTCAGTGTATAAAAGTAGTCTTACTATACAGTTTTTTAGAGCATCTCTACAGTAGAATCAGCAAGTGTTTTCTATTAATATTATTAGTGCAAAGAAAAAAGAAAGTGAGTGGAAGAAATAAGAACTTACCATTTTTCAAATGTGGTGTTTCAAGTTTTGTTACAGATGGTTCACACAGGTCGAGGGCAGGCAAGTGAATAAATTAGATAATGCAGTGCTACTTGAAATAAAACCTAGGTGCTTCTTGCTAGTCCTCCACAGAAATTGATAAGTAGTGATCCGGATTTCACTGATAGAAGTTTTGTTCAAGCTAGATTGATAAGGTAGATAGGATAAATGATAATTTGATATGTCGGCAATGTCGGCATCGGCAACTCAGCAACTTAAAGCAGAAAGTACGGCGCGGCAACAGCAACCAAAATGAAGGAAATGAAGCTATCTTCACCTTGTCACGGTCAGCATAAATAAATGATGAAAAGATCATCTAACACCTCTTTAAGTACGTATTTCATAATGATAAGAGTTTTTCTTCTTCAAGGGTGACGTCATACATTTTTTTTACCTCTCGAGTTTTTTGATACTCTTGAGTTTGAATCATTCGATTGATTTGCTTTGATTTCAATAATGAATTTAACGGAATCAGGGTTCTCATTCGGTTTTTACTTCATTCAGATCACTTGGAAATTAAAATGTCAATGATGAATTACCCATCAATGAATTGAAGTTACAATCATTTTTGCTTATATCAGAGGGTAGGTTGAATTTACCTTCACGCACTGAAAACTCAAAAATCAGCTACTGCTACATACATTAATGTCACCCAGTTTTAGAGCCGGAAACGGATCTGGAATTTAGACTATAATGTACACTCTTAACCTAGGTTTGTGATTATCTAGAATCTAGATCTAGAGGGTTCGAATCAGCGTATTCAGTATTCACCCACCAAATTTAATACTAGGGTGCTTTTATTATTCACATGAAATAGAGGAATAAATATCTGAATAGCACTAATCAGTTCATTATTGCTATTGGTAGGTTTATCAATGACATTTCAATCAATACTTTTGGAATTTAAACAGTAACTAGGTCCTAGAGTCATAAATAATTTGCATTATTATTCAATACCTATAGCATTAATTTATGAATACCTATGCACAAAAAGGTGATAGGGTCAAGGCGGCACTTATGGACCATACCGCACTTATGGACCACACTGAGTTTAAGTTTAAAAAATAAGAAAACTAAAGACCGCGAGAAAATGTCATTAGGCTCATATGAAAGCTTGAAGTGTTTTATAATTGTAGCAATAAGTCAATTTTGCCTCAGTGCGTGTGAAATAATTACAAAAACATCGCAAACTTTTTTTCTTAAAAGGTAGGTATTTCTAAGAAATTTTCTTAAGAATTTATTTTTATTAAATTATTTTTATTAATTTGTTTGTTCATTATTTATTTTTAAAATGTTCATTTAATTAAACTAGAGGTGATCAATCATCTTCTAAATATAAAGAAAATATTCTAGCGCAGAACTGGACCTGGCTAAGGGGGTGGTCCAAATGTCAAGACATTTTTCGACTAATCTTGACTTATGGACCGCCTGGTCCATAAGTCAAGACCCATGTTATATATTTTTCTTTACTTATGGACCACCTATTTTTAAATTTATGTTTCCCTAAAATCATTACCGTTTCACCTAGTTCTGACTGAATTTATTGATACACACAAAAGAAATATCTAATGGGAAGGCATAGAAGAAGCCCACATGCTCTTTGAACTTCGGAAGAAATGAAAAGAAGACATAGAAAATGAAAACCTAAGAATAAGGGAACTTATTCAATGAAACAGGTGAAGATGTACGCAATATTGCTGAAAACAAGAACAGACGGATGAATGAAATCATCCACATTGCTGAAGTGTTCTAAAGAGGATGCGTGATGATTGAGAGAGTGACAACATGTCTGGAAAAAAGAATCAATGAAGAGCTTGAAGATGATCCCCCAGAACCACAAGCCAATGAAGAAAATGGCCCAAACAAATCAAAACCTCCACTCACAGAAAGAAGTAAGACCCCAGTTTCTAGTAATTTACTGAAAGATGTACGAGAACCGAGAACAACACACTAAACAGCTATCACTAATTTTCGACTCGGTAATAAGATATCCAGAAGATTTTATAAAAAAGGGAAGAAAACGTAAAGATGTTGTAAATTGTCCGCCTGTGCTTACAAGTGAACAGATGATGGAATATCACAAGAAGAAAGAATATCAGAAATTGGAACTTGAAAATTTGCGCTTAGAAAAAAAGAAGGAAAGATAAGCTAAAACAAAAATAGCACAAAAAAAAAAGAAAAATAAATTTTATGAAATAAGGACATTTGAAAAAAGTGTAATAAGATAATATGTAAATTACAAAGAAAGTCAGATTTGTCCAACTGAATAGATGTTGAGAAAAAGAAGATGACAAATGACAAAGAAGTTGAAGATGCAGTTAAGATCTGCGTAAGGAGGATGAAGATTGCCCTCAAGAAACTGATGAATATTGTATTTTTCCTGGCACCAAAGAGTCAATTTCAACACAAGACAAACGTGGGCTCTGCTATCAATGTGGTAAAAATATTGCTATTCATAAATATTTCGCCCCTTGTATGATTTGCAACATCAGAATCTCTCATCAAAAATGTATTGAAAAAAAGCTTGATGATCAAGAAGATCCTAATAATCTCATTTATGTGTTCAAACCTTGTTTTGATAATATATCTGACTCAGAGTAGGGGTTGGCTCAAATTATACCTATTTAGTATGTCTGACACAAATAAAAACAATTTCTTTTGATACTCTTTCGTAAAATTAGTACATTTTATTCTTTTGTTATTAGTGTTATCACTACCCAAGCACCTAAACGTATGCAAACAACGGGAATCGAACTAAAGTACCCCTACATGATAAGCAAATGTAATAAGCACTTTACCATTAAGGCTAGTCAGTCAATATCAAAAGTTCATTTTATGATTATAACACGGTGTATGATTAAATCAAGATGGTCCATAAGTGAGGAAAAACTGGTTCATAAGTCAAGACAGGTGGTCCATAAGTCAGGAATCGCGTTTTTTTGTATAAAAATTATTTTACAGAAAAAATGGTTTGGCCTAAAGGATTGTTCCTTAAAGATACTGAAAGAGGACAAAATTTGCTCTCCATAAGTATTAAAAATATGCTTCTAGCATAAAAAGGAACCAAGGAAAAAAAAATCAAAACAAAAAAAAATCCTTAAGTGGTCCATAAGTGCCGCCTTGACCCTATATGTATATTGATTGTTGAATCTTACCACTGATGGTGTGCTGACATCAGGTGACTCAAAGTATAAATTTTGACAGATCTCAAAGTATGAATTTTTTCACAAAAGTAAAGGACGTAAATGTCAAAAATATCTACATGACCGGCCATCACAAAAATAAGAGTTACATGAATTTTTATAAACGCCTTGAATCTATTGTGAATATGCAATGTGAGCAGCATAAAACATCTTGAAGCCTCATGACATTGTAACAGGAAAATTCCAGGTAGAATAGAGCTCGTAGGATATGAATGGGTAACCTAATAAAAATAATTTGTAAATAGGTAGTAGATCATAAACTATGAAGATGTAAATAGAATAAACAGTGAGTTCTGATGTTGACTTTTTCCACTTAAATTTTGTCAAGTAAATTGTAAAGTTATGAAGTTATTATACTAGATGAAGCGAGTTATACTTCGAAGTAATGCCGCGACGGTTGCGAAGTAACCTCTTAAAAAAATATCATAAACTACCAATTAATAGCTCCATAGAAAAGCAGGTGGTGCTTCTATTCGGAAAAAGAGTACCTATGCATAATAATATTATGTATGTACAATTGTACATATTACGTATGTAGAGGAATCACTGTGAAAATGAATCCTTCTTAAAAAATGAACCAAGAAAATTGTAAAAATGTTATTCAAATCAGTTTTATTTACACTTTTTTTGTGAAGTGTCAATTTGTCAAGTATCAAGTCCTTCTAATGGTACCTGGGCTTAGTAAAGATGCTCAGGTAATCAGTCTCGACAGCCTCGGGTTCACAATTTCTGAAAACTTTTTGTTATTTAAATATAAGAGTGATTGTTTTCACCGACCTCAGTAGCTTAATCGATAAGGCAGTGGACTTTTAACCTGGAGGTCGGTGGTTCAAGTCCCGGTTTCAGCGTAGATTTAGTAAAGCGAGTTTGAGTAGTTGTGATATCACGATAGTGATTAAACACAAATATGATAACTATAAGAGTGATTGTTTTCTAATACTGATGCATGCACGATGAGGACCGGGACTTGGTCTACATTGGTAAAATACACCCTTGTTAGACACAAATCGGTGACTCCATTCGTACTTTAGCTGTCTTGGGTCAACAGCTTATACCTCGTCAGGAAAAATGTGTGGGTAGTTACTTGATTAGAATACCTGCCAATATTCTGGGTTTTCCCCCCGACAACCCAAAACACAAAATTTGCCACTGCCTTTCTCCTTGTATCTATCGAAAAGAAAAAGAAAAAATAGAACCACAGCTAATAAGAGCTATTGATAAAGACATCATCATCATAGGGTGGCGTCATCGTGAACGATGGTAGCCATACAGTGGAGGAATGACTCAGCACTTCTACCAGCCAATGCTGGTGACCAAATGCCTATGCTAGTGTACTCCCTGTTTATAGTCCCTCAGCCAGACATAGCAAGTAATTTTAAATAACAACTAAGTATTGTAATGTTTTCTAAGAAATGTGACAAACATACCATGTAGGTACCGTTGTAAATATAACTGAAACGTCTGGAAGGCTCAGTGGAAAATATTGGAATAACGAACAATACAACAATATTGTAATATTCATAATCACTGTCTTATGCAAACATAATCGAATAAGAATAACAATATTGACGATCTTATCAATAACTGTTTAGGAAGGTGCTTCAAATTGCCAATCACTTTTTTCGTATCAAAGTTCAATATTTTTCTCAGTCATTTTTTATCAATGAAAACGTAAGGAACTAAGAACAGTCTCGTTTTGTCTCGAATCAAACCAAAAACAAGTCAAAAATTTAGAAGATAACTTTTACTAATCAATAAAGGAGTCAGATTTTGACGCTAATTGAAAGTTTTCTAGAAAGTGTGTTAACAGTTAATTTGCTTTTTTTCATTACTTTTGAGCATATTTTCTATTACTATTGGGCATATTTGCTATTACTTCTGAGAAAAATATCGTGAGTGTACTTTTAAATGTTAGTCAATTTAGGTCAATAATTGACCAATAATTATTATTTATCTGACTTTTCCGTCCTAACCTGTAATTTTGATTTCCTAGTATTTTAATCAAGAGAGTGTGTTTGTAGAACGCTTTCATAGTTTCGCCACATATGCCACTCTGACCACCTGACCAGGCTGGCAAGAGTTCACGGGAACATTTTTGGAGTAAGTAGCATTGTTTGAATTTTGAATCGGTCTACTGATTGTTTGGCGAGATTAGTCTACTCTGTGTTAATTACCCGAGTACATTTTTACCACAATGATTAATTTAATTGTTATAGCTTGATTAGTTTCATACTGATTCCAGTTTGCCACCTGGTTTCACACTTGCCACCTGGTTTCTTCGCGAAAAACATAATCCGAAGATGAGATTACTTGTCAATTTAAGTAAGTAAAGAGATCTGCAAGTGATGAACCTCCTCGTTCAACGAAAACGTGCTTAGGAAATTTTTGTTTTAAAACACAGCTTTTGAAGCAAAGTCTATCTATTCAGGTACCTTAAAATTGAAAAGACTTTTGTAGGTAAGTCCGTGCAATGTATCAGTTTTAGTATCTTGTCTGAAGGAGTTTAAAAAAAAATAGTGAATGAATGATTGAACAAATGAATGTCTTTAACCTCCCCAGGGGGTTTAACTTTTATAATATCAATATTAAGTACTTGTACTTAGAGATTGACTCACTGATGGATATGAATTATTATGTCATCTTCATGTAGCGCGTCATCTTCAATTCTATGTGACTCATTTTATGGCACTTGAATCAATTACAATTGTATAGGTAGTTAACTATTTTATTTATCTAATATTTTCTAGGTTACCTTTTATGTTATTTCCGATGAATTTCTATAATATTAGAAATCGGAAGTATTGTGTTCGTGTTTTTCCTTCTGAGTAGATAAAATTTGCCAAATTTTCGTCTTGACTATGAGTAAGGGCCGAATTTTAAAAGAGGATCAAAGTTAATATCAGTGAAACAGTCCCTCAAGTCTGCCTATAGTGCGCTGTGATTGGTTGAAACTCCGACTTCAAAGAGGGGTTTGGCTGATTTTAAATTTAATCTCGTTTTATGATTCAGCTCCAAGAATCGAACTCTAGGTATTCCTTTGATTCTAATTTCACTGCACCATCCACTCACTCGAGTTTGATCAGGGGTTACAAAACATTATAGATGAGCAGTCATGACGACAGTTCCCTCTCAGGTTGTGCGTCTTTTATCCCAAAATTACCAACTACAAACTGCTAAGTTTAGTTCTATTTCATAGAAACTATAAAAAAAAACTCAGAAAACTATAAAATACATTTACAATCATTCATTCACAATGAGAACTGCGAAACAGCATTAGGAGCAAATGAACCCCAATTTGGCGGAGTCTCCTTTTAGTATTTAGGTAGGTGCGTATCAAGAAAGACTTAACGGCGACAAATTGCCAGGTTTTAACTAGTTTCTTTATAGTTTCTAAATATTGAAGGAGTTAAATATGGCTTATTACTATTTTTTTTATATTTATTAAATAAAACCTTTTGCATTTATAACTTCTCACGTTATGTCTTTTTATGTTTTCTCCAGTTCATAGCATATATCTACATAATATTAACCCCTTAAGGTACCATATAAATTTTGAGAAATCTTCTCCAAAGTACCATTTTTTTTTCTTCGCTATTTTGTTCTAAATTTATTGCTGAGTAGTAAACATATTTTTTCAATTTTTTTTCTTTTGCCGAAGACATAGTTTTTGTCGATTTTGTAAAAAAAAATGAAGTATTTGACCCATTTTAAAATTTCCTTTGACTGAAATATCAGTCACCGTTTTAAAAAGTTCTCTGTCTGATATATCAGTCATTTTATCAAAAAGTGCAAACCCCGCATTTTTCTTCCATTTGAAGGATAGATTATGAAGCATCCGTTGTTCAGTGAGTAGTACACTTGACTGTGGAGCGGGTGCCCCGGGTTCGAACCCCGGCACAGTCGGAATTTTACATTATATCTGTCCCTCTATCAAACCTCTCCAAAGGAAAAAAATATAGATACCTGTAAGAAAAGACACTCAAGTTTTACACAGAGTTTCAAGTTTTACTAAATTTATAAAATAAAACATCAAACTCATTGTAAATACTCCCAGAAAAACCACTTATTTCAATAAAAAAATGTCATTTTTCTTTACAAAAATAACTTTCACAACAGAATTTGAATATTTTTCAAGTTTTGTTTACAAAATTTATTAGATCAATCTAAAACCCCTTGTGACTGATATATCAGACAATATGATAACAGGAAATTCCAAGGGGAGGGGATTTTCTTTTTTCAAAATCATTCATGTAGCGCAATCTGTTGAAGTCTTGAGAAACTATCAAAAAAGGTTCAGTTATGCTCGGACTGATATTTCAGTCAGAATTTGATTTGAAATGGGAAAAAACGTGAGTCTGAAATATCAGACACTGAGTCTTTTTTTGACATTTCGTTGCGTCTGATATATCAGTCACGGTACTTTAAGGGGTTTCTTTTTCAATAGCATTTAACACAAAAAGACAATTTCGCTCATTAGGTGTAACGTGTTACTAAACAATGATCACTCAGTTATCACGGGATCAACAAGGTGTGATCAACATGATCCGCTTTATATTTCATGATTTCATTTTGTAGTAAAATATATTAATTTTGTAGTTACCGTGTACTGGTAGTCAAGTGGTTAACGCGCTAGTCTGGTAATGCAGGTAGCGTAGGGATCCTTTGGTTTGAATCCCACCCAGTGCATGAATTTTTCCTCAATAATTTGAGCTTGTGACCACATAATAAGACTCTGAGGGTTAGGTGGTAGAAAATGCTTTGAGCATTAACCTCGCCTGGTGGTTAAATTTCACTAAAGAGTGTTATCATTATTATTATTATAGTTATTCTTAAAAGCTTAAATACTAGTTAGTATTTAGCTAATTGAAAGCTAGCTGCTTTCCAGGCGTCCTCAAATTTTAAGGAAGGAAAGCGCGAGAGGTCGGTCAATTATAACAAAAATTATTAGTATCTACCCAGGTAAAGTTATGTCGTCAAGATTTTGGGTCTTTTGGTTTTTTACCTTTACAAAAATTACCCTTGTCTTTAAAACCATAGGTATTTATAAATGTTGAAAAAAAAAAAACAACAACAAAAAAAAAACAAGACTTCTAACTGTAAGCCCCTCCCTCTTTGATCGCGCACCTGACTGTAATAATAAGGTATGTGTGAGCTGATCTGTACTATCAAAGGTTATCAACAACTCGAAATAATATTCATGCAAAGCCATTTCAAAATTTTCTTTCTGCTGCCAGGAATCTCTAGTTAGTCCTCTTGGAAATGAGTTATCTTATCTCTTGCTAATTTATCATGAACCCGATAACAATTATAATATTTGAAGCTCGAATACGTTTGATTGGTCCTTGTTAGGTTACTGAATATTCTAAATTAATCTAGAGGCCCCCAAAAAGGTAAGGTCAAAGACACAAAAATAATTCTTGACCTGTCATTGGGGTTTGAGGTGGGCAGTTTTCCATTTTTCTGCGTTAGGTGTAACTTTTTTGTAACAACGTAGTTAAATATAAATTTATACATTAAAACTAATTTACATATCTACCTATTTAATCATATAAAATTCTGAGAAATTAATCTAGACCTGTCTACAATTAATCTAAACTTGAAATTAATCTAAATTAATTGACTTGGCAATCTGCTAACTTCTTTAGTTATATGTTGCCAAAAAGTAAAAAAAAAAAAAATCTTATACATAATATCTGAATCTGAAGGAACTGTAAGTAGGTATATTCGATGTAGTGTTGACCCATAAATCCTAATGAACTTTTAAAACGATGTAAACTTCGTATACATACTGAGCTAATTTTCATTCGAACAGATTGAGAGTGAGAATACAGTCGAGCCTGGATATAAGAGAAATTGAGAGGCACCGAATAAGAGGATATAAGAGGCACCGAATATTATTTCTCTTATATGCAAGTTTCTCATATATTATAAAGAGATTGTTTTCCCTTATAAGAAGGAGAGAGGTAAATTTGATCTGAAAATTGTTCTCTCATATCCATGTTTGACTGTGCACTGGTAGTCAAGTGGTTAACGCGCTAGTCTGGTATTCCAGGTAGTGTAAGGATCCATCTGTTCGAATCCCACCCAGTCCATACTTTTTACCCTTTAATTTGAATTTCTGACCACATAATAATAAGACTCAGAGAGTTAGGTGGTACAAAATGCTTTGAGCATTAACCTCGCCTGGTGGTTATCTTCCACTAAAGATTGTTATCATTATTATTAAGTAGAAATACAGATCTGTGGCTATTCCTGCCAAAATGCATAGTTTACACTCAGCTATTGTGAGCGGAAAAGAGAGTATGACAATAATGTAAACACCTTTACTCGCCTGCTCAATCGCCTCGTGGTTACCTTCCACTAATGAGTATTATTAATATTATGATAAGTTATGTCATCATTGGTTTGTTTCAGGATTATTTGAAAGGCCCTACTGATGTTACTACCGCAAGCTCTGTGCTACACTCTCTTGATCAATTACCTCTTCAACATCTGAACTGACAGCTTTACCCAACCCTCCAGCTCGTCTCTCGTTATCTCGCCAGAATGAAACGAACCCGGTGACAGCGGTTCTCAGAGAAAATTTCAGCTGACGAAAGTTTCTCTTTGTGTGCCTGAAAACATATCAAAATTTGAACAAGTAGTTCGGGCGAAAGCTGACAGAGGTTGGTGAGAGAACACAAGACTCACAAGTACAATTTACAGTTGGAAATGATACAAATAATAAAAAACACAATACTTACGATTTCTAATATTAGAAATTTCTCGGAAGTAATATAAATTCTAAGAGGACTCAAACCTTGGAAGAACACAAATCAAATGATCCATAGAGAAACATCGTCCCCGCCTGTTTGAAAATCACACGCGAGTGACTAACGATAGTAATCCATTAACTAATAGCACCTGAGAAAGATAACAAAACCACACAAGAACTGGCAATTTTCTAACTGTCTTGATTTATAACCATCGAACTGGTTTTTGAATAATTAAACACTTCTTTGAATCTTGCCTACGTATTTTTCGTGCTTCACTACTAATCCAATTCATTGACTGTTTTGTGATCCAGTGAGGTGAGCCTATAATAAAACGCGTGTGAGAGAAGGAAAATAATACTTTTCTTGGTAAAAAAAATTAAATAACTTCATTTTGATCCATCAAAAAGACCAATTTGTGAGCCAAATTAACTCAGTCTTTCTCATAAAATAACAAAGTTTTCGATAAAGTAATTAATCATGTGAATAACAAGTGATATCCACGAAGTCTGCATTTAATCTCACTCAAAAGTTCCTGGTAACATCCTGTGATTCGCAATGAACGTCCACTCATTTTCCTCCAACATGAACAGCGAGACGATCGCCGATCGCCTCAAGGACTACGAATACTTCCTGCTGACTGTGATCGACATTCTGATTTCCTTCCTTGTGGTGGCTCCTTGCACAGTAGCGTCCTGGCGTGGGCTCTGGGAGTACATGGAACACGAGCCGGATCAGTTCCCGGAGTGGATCTACCTCACTGGAGCGTCGTTCTTTCACTTTCTCTTCTCGCTGTTTCGCACGGAGTTGCTCGATTTCAGCAAGAACCTGCAGAAGAGGTCCAAGTTTTGGTACAGCATGTTCTCTCGCGTGTACATCTATCTGTTCCTCATCTGCTGCATTGTGCAGTGGCGCTGCATCTGGCGGCTCTTGGACAGCTACCTGGGGGCGGACCACCTCACCCTGATCAGCTACACCGTGCCCAGTCTCATCGTCCTGTACTCGTTCCGCCTCTTCAAGAACGTCCTCGCCCCGCCCTATTACATTGAGATGGACTACAATGTGGAGGACGTGTTCAACTTTGGAACCCTGTGGAGCTACCCGGTGAGTCCCGATATTACTTATAATAATATAATAATAATAATAATAATATCGCCTTATTTATACTGCCCGATTAGGACTATTACGTCCCATTATTCCAGCAGTAAGCCCAAGACGTATTATTATGTGGTAAAAATCCCAAATGGGAGGATAACTTGTCATGTCCCGGCTGGGTTTCGAACCCGCGACATCTTGAATCTCTGGATTCACAGAGTGCCGCCTTTACCACTGAGCTACCCGGTGAGTCCCCCGATATTACTTTAACATTTTATCTAGTTATAATTTCTAGTTATTATGTTTTTTCTAGTTATAATATCCTGTATGATGGTTTGAACTGGAGATGGAAGGACACCTGGTTTTTTCAAAAAGAAAATTTCCCTCGCCATACAGAGGGGTAATGCGGCGAGCGTATTGGGCTCTTTGCCATGTAATATCAATATGGATGAGGTGTTTTACCTGTAATAAAATAATAAATATATAAAAAAAATTAAAAATAAAATAAAAATATCCTGTATAAAATTTACAATAAATAAAGAGGCGCTATATTAAACTGTTAGCATAATGGGACTCCCTGTCTCGAGCTGACAGTCTAAATAAAGCACTACTATACTATACTATACTATCTTTAACATTATCTAATGTAGAGGTGCTTTGTTAAACTGTTGGCATAATGGGACTACCTGTCTTGCGCTGACAGTCTAAATAAAGCACTACTTATACTTATACTTAACAGTCGTCCCGGTAGCTCAGTGGTAAAGGCGGCAATCTGTGAATTCAGAGCTTCCAGAGGTCGTGGGTTCGAAACCCAGCCGAGACATGACAAGTTATCCTCCCATTTGGGATTTTTACAACATAATAATATGTCTTGGGCTTACTGCTGGAATAATGGGACTTTAATAGTCTTAATCGGGCAGTATAAATAAGGCTATATTATTATTATTATTATTAAATATTATTATTATTATCCTTCGAAAAAATCTCAAAACCATTATAATATATCTATCTACATTTCCATGTATTACGTAAGTAGGTACTTTAGGGCGGTAAAACCCTTGAATTTACTTAACCTTAGTAGGTACCTGAAAATTTGATTCCCGTGTTTCAAAGTTTCGATTTCCCAGATTTCTTTAAATTCACATAAACTGTAGGTATTACCTAGGTACTTGTGTGTTTTATAAACATGGGGTATACCTCCGTTAATTTGTAAGATTAATTTTTTTTTTTAAATAAATCATTTGTTTTATTTTTCATATTTTTTTTGTACCCAGAGGACCGACATCCTAAGCCATTTTTATTTGGCTTCTAAGATTAAACATTATAAAAAGAGTTGTAAATTTGCAAAATACCTATTTAAAAATTGAATTGTTCACGATAATCTACACTGACAGGCAAATTTAGCGGAACGCATAGGTTTTTTCTCGTATATTTCTTGTTGAACAAAAACATTTTTAGGATTTTTTCTGATTGAGGAAATCACACAAAAATTTGTACAGAGTAAGCAAAGACATGAAGGCCAATTTTCATAATTAGTGAATAAATTCATAATAAACCAAAGAAGTGTTGTTTGATTCGATTGATGGTAAAAAAATAAACAAAAATCAAAATTCAATGAAGTACTTGTCATTGTTGACCTTTCCCATTCAGGGTGTAGAAAAAAAAACTGTTTTTCAATGATTTTTTCAAAATTCATTATTTTGGCTTCAAAAGAATAATGACCTGTCCATCTAGGCTCAAAATTTTTGAGACACAAAGGAATGAGGATCAATACATTTAATTTTGAAAATTGGCCTTCACGTCTTTGCTATCTCTGTACCAATTTTTCCTCGATTTCTTCAATTAAAAAAATATATGAAACAAGTTTTTGTCCACCAAGAAATACACACGTTATACCAGAAAAAATCTATGTGTTCCGAAGAATTTGCCAGTCAGTGTATATGAAATTCATACAAATGAGAAAGAAGACGATCACATATGCAAAATTGTACTCATTTAAATTGTTCAAATTCAAAGTTCATAAAAAATTATTAGTTTGAATACCTAGTTATCATATTTGTGTTAATCAATTTCGTGTTATCACAACTACTCAAACTCGCTTTACTAAATCTGCGCTGAAACCGGGACTTGAACCACCGAGCTTCAGGTTACAAGTCCGCCGCCTTATCGATCAAGCTACTGAGGTCGGTATAAAAATTTATTATTATAAGACTCAATTATTTTACAAGTCGCCACTGACTGTATTACATCAGAGGTGTAAATTCCTGGAAATCAATATTGCGAAAACATCTTCCATGATCGGAACCATGCTCTTAGCTACTTGGTCGGATCACGTGACCAATGCAATCTCAGTGGCCAAGGAGTGACAGGGATTCAAGGTTTAGTGCGTCTGTTGCAAAGGTCCACAGTGTTGAGGTCATATATCAGATAAGAACAACGCGTTAAAGGTAAACCATTGAAACGTGACATAACTCGATTACAGTATTTCAGTCGTTTCAAAAGGTTTGGAAGCGTCCTTATAAAAATGAAACTTAATTATTACAGAACAGTTAGGTTTAAAAAGTCGGGGAACACCGTTATTTTTTTTTTATTATTTTTTTTTTCAATTTATCGGCGCTTTAACAAGGCGATAAGATAAACCTGTCGTTCACGCCGGTCCCTTATTTTTAACGTTGGTTTTAATACGTCGCATAGGTCTTGAAAACGCAGTTAAATTAGGCATTATTGTTCAACCGAATGTCACAGCCATATAGGTATTATAGGTATGTTCATAAAAAAAACTCAGTCATTCTTGCGAATTATTTTTGAGAAGTTCATCTAAGTAGGTATAACTTGAGCACCAACTTTTATTCCACAAACAGGAATTAATCCTCATTAATTTGAGTTTTTTTTTTTAACTGAGAAAAATTAAAAAAGGCAAAATAGTTTGCGAAATAATTATATAATAATTAATTTGAGTTCGTGACCACATTAGAATAAGACTCTGAGGTTTAGGTGGTAGAAAATGTTATGAATCTGGCCTGGTGGTAACCTTCCACTAAAGAGTGATATTATGTGTATTATGGCTGTTGAATTTATTATAATGTCACATTAGGCTGTAGGTACCTAATATAAAGAAAGATGCTGATATATTTTTTTTTTCAACAATTTTTTTTTTTTAAATATATTTATTTGCATATATTATAATCATTTTCTTCCTTTTTAATCACAAATAATTCATCTTCATTAAAAAATATGAAGTATTAGGATAGGAATGATCTGCTAAAGAAACGCATACTCAGTTGGAATTTGCTCAGGGCATGGAATTCTGATATTCCGTTATTGTTAGTGAAATAGTAACTACAGTAGAGAATAATCTTACTAATGGGGACTAAAAAATCAAAAGTATTATTGTAAGGTGTGAAATAAATATGAGAGTGAGAGGAGAAAAAAAGGAGAATTCAGGAAATTAAAAAGAATAAAAGGGATGCTCAGGATTTTTTCCAATCGCTCATGGCGTTAAGAAAATTATGAATGTCTGTTAAATAAATAAATCTACTGTGCTAGTAAAAAAGTGCAGTGAAATATTGTAATCTAAAAAGCACAGCAGTGTTTCGTACCGCCAAGATTTATTATCTGTCAACAAGACAACAGTGAGATTTATTTTATTCCAGTAGAGATAAGATAAGGTAGAGAAATTTAACTGGAAATTACTTAGGTGATTTGCAAAAGATCAAATGAAACAACAGTTATTTTATGGCATGTTTGTGAGTGTTTTATAATACTAATAACAGTAATAACTAATAACCCTACCTGTGAGAGAGTAAAGTAAACATTCATGATACCAACAGCTTAGCGAAATCAAACTCAAAACAAATGTCTGGGTTGATCAATCTTTTACAGCTAATGCCTCATGATATTGTCACCCAAATTAAGTAATTTGGAACTAAAGGTAGTATACATATTCAGCACTTACTTTTAATATCGATAAGCGGGTATCGGCTTTCTGGGTATTTCAAGTAAGTATTTTTCTGATACTCACCTATTGACTTTACTTTGTAGTTTATTTTTTTAAATTAAATAAATAAAAACATTTAAAACATACAAATACTCACACCAATGAAAATGAGATTTTGTTTACATGGTGAGAGCGAAGGGACTTAATTCTTGCAGGATACATAAACAGAGTATATTTTATTGTTATGTAGGTAGTCATGATTAACATGAATATTAGGAAATCATTAGTTTTTAAGGTGAGGTTTATGGATAGATGAACACACTGCATAATATATCAGCAGTACTGTGGTGGCATAAAACATTATGTAAACATTTAAGGCAACATTTACAGGTACGAGCAAAAATTCAAACCAGCGTCATACAATTCGTCGTAATTGGGACTCGAACCACCGAGCCTCTAGTTACGAGTCTACCCTCTTAAAATCCAACTTTTAAGGTTGGTATATCTACTTAACACAGTACGAAATCTACTTAACACAGTACGAAATCCACTTAACACAGTGGGTGTAACTACCCATTCTGCACTTAAATATCCATTAGTCGTCGTTACTACTTGACCTGTCATTCACAGTAGACATCTCAATAGACATGATTGTCAAAACACACCCAATTAATTGTATAAAAAAATAAATTGTCAGATTGTAGTCCCAACTATTTGTATAAGAAGATGCTCCACTTGATTAAAAAGTAATATTTTTAATATTAGGTGATCGGACTGCAAGAAGCCAAGTCCTTGGCCAGCGCGATCCTCGGATTTAGCTCCCTGTGATTTTTTTTTTGTGGGGTTACCTCAAATCGAAAGTTTACAATGATCGTCCAAGAACACTTGGAGAGTTAAACACAACATTCGCCGTGAAATAGGCCGTATACCTGTCTGAATGGTGTACTCTTCAAAACTAGATAAAATCAAACCTTACATATTTCTAGATGATAATTCAACAACAAGTATCAGGTAAGACTAACAGCCTTTTTTTAATCGAATATTCAAAAGGGGACATAACCACGCCGCACCCTGTATAACTAACTACACTTCTTGTAAAAACTTATTCCTTCTCAAATGATGAGTCAAGCTATTTTTCTTTTTTGCTCTACAACCGTTTGAGGTTTGATTTCTTTCGAGACGGGCCTACAAGCTAGTAGTACCCCCAAAACAAAATCCCCTTATTTATTTATTTACACTTTATTTATATTCAACACAAATAATTACAAATTAAAATACAATATAATAGAATAAAAAAATAAAAAAATATATACATAATATATGTCCTAACTAAAGGACGGGGTTATTGCCTTTGGCAATCTCTTCCACCCAACTCTTTACGCCCATGCACATGCACCCACCAACTCCTCACCACGTTGGACGTTGCTAGACTCTGGCTTATCTTTTACCCACGCCTTGTGTTAGCTGTGCTGCAGGTCGCTTCACGATGTGGTGCATTGTCAGTTTTTGCACTTTCCTCTTTGGTACTTTTCTGATGATCCTATTAACAATGCCAATATAAGGGACCTCGTACTTCAGAGAAATTTCTAATATTAGAAATCTCGTACTTCAGAGAAATTTCTAATATTAGAAATCGGAAGTATGTAGGTATTGTGTTTGTTTTTACTTTCCTTATCCTATAATAAGGAAAGTATTGTATTCGTCGAAAATTTGACCTACCCAGTTTTTCACATTTCTGGACGAATCATAGCCTCAGGATACCAAAAAAGTTGTTTTCAGCCATTGGTCCGTGCGTCTGTCTGTCTGTCTGTCTGTGAACAGGATATCTCAAGAACGGTAAGAGCTAGAGACTTGAAATTTGGTATGCAAATCAATTTTATACACCAGACGAACCACGAAACTTTTGGTTGAAATCGGCCGCAAAATGCGGCCGCAGGGCCGCAAATATTGGCCGCAAGCGCCGCTTCTATGAATTGGTTAATGATACAAAAAAAGTTACAGAACAACATTTTCTTAGATTAAAAAAATAATAGGGGTCTCTTCTAATCATTTTTTTGATATCTTGAACTTTTTGGACCTCGGCCCCAATTTACCGGTATTTTGGGGGGGACCCGCTCAGACTAACTTTTTTATTATTCATCCTAGATGGGGATTGTGACATATCAAATCCAATGATTTTGAGGTGCTGATTACGAATTTGGCTTTGATTTTTAGCTCACTGTTACTTTTGAGTCACCAGTGGCTTTTGGTCCTGTTCCCATTCCTAATATGATAAGGAAAGTCGTGTGATGTTTACACCAGATTTTTTTTTTTTACTTCCGAGAAATTTCTAATATTAGAAATTGGAAGTAAATGTTCATTTTTGTAAAAAGAAAATATTTTTTTCTTACGATTTTTTTTCTTCATATTTCTGGACGTTTGATAACCTTCTTAGCAACTTTGGTTTTGTGTCAGTCTGTCTGTCTGTTAAATACATTTCTTTTAACGCGCAAATCTCGGAAACTCCTGAACGGATTTTGACAAAATTCTGTACGAATATAGGAGAAGTTTTGTAGATGGTCCCATTGTTTTAAAAATTATATAAATGGAATAATATTTATTATTCCTAATTTAATATGGTCCTATTTTAAATTCGTCAATTTCGCACTAGTGGTTCTGGGTGACCATTAACTTTTTACTTATACGCTTGTATCTCGTGAACGGTACACCCGATTTTGATAAAGTTTTGTATGTATATGCGTTGAAGTTTGTTTTGAAGAGAGCCGGTTGAAAGCATTTGTAAATACTAGTGATTCAGTAAAAAATCACAGATTCTAACGATAATAAAAGTTGAAATTTTTGAATACCATTCACGAGGGAAGTATTGTATCCCATAATTGGCAGAGTATTTTTTTTTTTTTTTTTCTTCAATAATTATTACCTACTTGTCTAGTCAATTATAATATTTGTGCCATTATTTTTTAATGAATAAAAATTCTCGATCGAAGGAAGATACACGAAGTATTTTTTTTCTCCTCAATTATTCTGATATCATCTCAGTAAATATTGACCATAGAAGAAGATCACGATGACGCCACCCTTTGATGATGATGCTGATAATGCTTTAAGAAATCTCCTATTTTTGCTGTTGCGTAACCGACTAAAATTGATGTGTTATGAGGATGCCACATCTGTAGTATCTGAAATGCCACAAAGAACCAAAGTTATTATCTTATATTTTTTCATACTTTTTTTTACAGATAATATTATTATATTTCTGTCATTTCTAATCCAGAAGGCAAAGTACTCAAAATACTTGAACAATTTTTGGAATAAGTAAAAAAATTATCTTATATTATAGAATTAAGTATGAAGTACTTCGTAATTTGCTCTTTTTCTTGGCCTAGCAGGACCGAACGAGACATAATTGAATGAAATACCTCTCCCGCCCCGCTTAATCCTTTTCGTCGAGATCCTTTTGATCTTACGAGACGCTCCTCATATCCCCGTCATAATTCCTGACAGTCATTAGTAGTGCCAGGCTCTAGGCTACACGCGGGTCTTGTGACTTGTGATTGCTCGGAAAATTCGCTCATACGATCGGCCGTCGGTATCGTGATCTTTTAATTTTGTTTTTAAACTAAGATGAACGCAAATAAAGTTCTGAAGTGAAAAGTATTCTTGTAATTCCAGAAAATGCTCATTTTTTCTTTTTTTTTACGTAAACTATACTTACTTAGATGAGTAAACTATACTTACTTAGAAACTAAGAAGAACGCAAATAAAGTTCTGAAGTGAAAAGTATTCTTGTAATTCCAGAAAGTGCTCATTTTTTCTTTCTTGTTTTTTACGTAAACTATACTCACTTAGATGAGTTAGTGAAAATCCATCGTGTATTTGTGTATGGTGACTTATTTTAATTTAAACTTACAGTAGTATACTTACTTAGATGAGTTAGTGAAAATCCATCGTGCATTTGTGTATGGTGACTTATTTTAATTTAAACTTACAGCAGTATTATACATAGATAGGTATAATCTGATTTTCTTTGAAAAGGATCAGCTTAAAAAACACTTACCTAATTTCCACACAAAAAGAGTAAAACTTGACTTGAATTTAAAGGCAACACGAGAATTTTATGTAGGTATATTATTTATACAATTAAACCTGGATATAAAAGAACTCAAAAGACAGAAATAATTTTCTCTTTTATCCAAGTTTTTGTTAAAAAGATTTTATTTCTGCCCCGGGATCCCGGTAGCTCAGTGGTAAAGGCGGCACTGTGTGAATCCAGAGATGCCAGAGGTCGTGGGTTCTAAACCCAGCCGGGACATGACAAGTTATCTTCCCATTTGGGATTTTTACCGGGACTTTAATAGTCTTAACCGGGCAGTATAAATAAGGCGATATTATTATTATTATTATTTGCCTTCGTAGATAGGTAAATAGTACCCAGAAATTGTTCTCTTACGTGAAGGTTTCTCTTAAATCCAGGGTCGAATGTATTAACATACAAGAATGGCCGTCCCGAGTGATAGACAATACCGTTGAGGCTTTTTTCCATACTTTATATCCAGCACATACACACATTCCTAATCCTACATAGTGAGAAAAAACCAAGGTCTGAAATTTTAGTTTTCTATGTTATGGCTATTTTTATAGCCGACCTCCGTGGCTCAGTGGTTAAGAGCATTGGTTGCTGACCCGGAGGTTGCGGGTTCGAATCCGGGCCGGAGCAGAAATTTCTAATCCAGTTTTCCGTTTCCGGAATGGCATGGATGTAAACGTAAAGTGCCCTGAAGTAATGCGAAAGCTGCAGTTCCGGGGCAAAATTACCTTTAAAAAAAAAATGGCTATTTTTAGGGTTTTGTTCATATGAAGAAAAAACTATATTAAAAAGCCCTTTTCCGTACGCTGGAGCTATTAATAAAAGGAATAGCTCAAGTTTATGAATATCCTAATAACATTTACTTCCAAAGAAGAAAAAGCTTTTGCTTTTCCTTTGAAAGGCAACCTTGGTGAAAGTACGAGTATGAAATTATTTTCCTAGTCTTTGTGTGCAATTGCATAAGTGGTAGTTATATCAGGTCGATAGAAATGTCTAGGTGCCTCAGTGTTTGTGTATTCCGGGCTTTCCTGTCAAATACTCATACACAAGAAAAGTCAAAATGCTTCCTATTTTAATAATTTAGTATCTTGTCTGTCCCGGTAGCTCAGATGTAAACGCGGCACTCTGTGAATCCAGAGATTACAGAGGTCGTGGGTTCAAAACCCAATCGGGACATGATAAGTTATCCTCCCATTTGGGATTTTTACCACATAATAATTTGTCTTGGGTTTACTGCTGGAATAATGGAACTTTAGTTGTCTTCGGGCAGTATAAATAGGGCGATATTATTTATTTATTTATCTTTGCACTAAAAAAGAGTATTCAATTCCTGTGCGTTATACCCTCAGCCTAACCAGTAGTAACCAGGCTTAATATTAGCAGCGCTTGTAATCTTATCAACTGTCAGTCCTGCAAAACAACAGGTACTCCAGTTTAGGATCAACATCATTGTAGGTCATTATTATTATCATATGTACATAGCTCTGTCCCGGTAGCTCAGTGGTAAAGGCGGCACTCTGTAAATCCAGAGATTCCAGAGGTCGTGGGTTCGAAACCCAGCCGGGACATGACAAGTTATCATCCCGTTTGGGATTTTACCACATAATAATTTGTCTTGGGTTTACTGCTGGAATAATGGGACTTTAGTTGTCTTAATTGGGCAGTATAAGTAAGACGATATTATTATTATTATTTTGTAATTCTCGGGTAAAAAAGTAGTTAAGTAACTTTTTTTCGGTTTCAAGTTAATAATAATAGATTACCACATGGCACTGATTATAATACAAAATCTTGCTTACGAAACATGTTGTCCGAAAAAAATAAAAATAAAAATGCAATTTTTTATATCATTTTCTAATCAGTCAAACGAATAACATACTATATCACAATGATAACTACATAGTTTCAAACATAATGTATTGATAACTTGAGAGAAACTTGTTGTGAGCAGTGATGAGGTGTGATCTCTCATAGACTAATCTTATCACAAGGAACAGTTACAACAAAGACACTAGTATGATCACATGGACTGGGCCATGCAAAGGCCAAGCTTTCATAGGAATGAGTTTCGCACGGAGTGCTCATCCGGCATGAGCGGAATCTTTGGGAACTAGCGCTTTCTATAGAAGACTCGGGTAAACCATGCGCGGTAGTACAGCGGGCATCACCGACGGCCTGCAGGGGCAGTCGAAAGCTCACTACTTCCTGCTCTCCATCCTGGATGTCCTGATCGGCACCCTCGTGATCACGCCCCTGATAATCACCTACTGGAGAGGCACCTGGGGTCTGTTCGACACCTACGTGTTTCCCAGGGATCCGCTCGCCAGTGCGCTCACCTCTGTGGCCATAGGCTTCGGCATTTTGTTCGTCTTCAACTTGTTCCAAAAGAAAATAAAGGACACGCTGAACCCCGACCTTCACCGTCTGGTGTACTACTTGCTGTCCCGCCTCTACACGAAAATGTTCTCCATCGCGTGCGTCAACTCCTGGCGGGGCATCTGGAAGCTCCTGGACATTGTGCTTGGCACCCGCAACACCACCGTCACCGTCCTGTCTGTCCTCTTCGCCTTCATCCTGCTCATCCCGATGAAGACCCTGAGGAATCTGTCGGCCCCGCCCTTCGCTATCGTGACGGACAGATACAAGGGGTACTTTGAAGTGCCCACCTTGTTCCGCGTGAGAGTAAGTTGATGTTTTATCGGTGGATTTTTTTATTTGATCCGGGGATGTTTCGCGTCATTGTTATTGGAAGAGTGATCTTTTTTTTAATGAATATTTATTTAAAGAGATGTCAGTAACACCAAGAGTCCTAAGTGATCTTTGTAATAAAGTAATTCAGAATAATACTATATTATTTTATTACAAAATCATGGTCGGGTCCATGTATGAAGTGCATGCCCTGATTTTATGAAGTACCTATGTATGAGGAAAACAAAATAATATTGAAATTAATAAAATTTAGCAGTAGTCACTGTGGCAGAGCGAGTTAGCGCGCTAGGCATTGCACACATGGTGACCTGGGTTCGATTCCCAGCGGGGAGGATTTTTTCTGCTCTGTACTTGGATGTTCGGGGTCCACTCATACCTCGTGAGGAAAAATGAGTAGTTACTTGTATGAGTAACGACCAGTGGCGGCATTACCAGAGTAAAAAGAAATTAATGTAATAGAATAATTCGAAATGTAAAGGAGGCTCTTAGTAATGCTGCGCTACCCACAAAAATTGTGAAGAGGCCTTGTGCTTCACCACAAAGAAATTCGTAAAAAAAAAAAAAAAAAAATTAGCTGTAGAAATGCCATTAAGAAATGGAAATTATCATTTTTACCAAGTTGCTTAACTTGAGTGATCTGATAAGAACTGGTGTAAACAAAAGGTCATCAATCCTGGCTTCTGTGAACATTTGAATTTTTTCAGAACAAATAATCCAGTCGAAATTAAAGTCGGTCTTGAATTATCTTAATATATAAATGTCAAAGTCACTGACTGACCACTCACTGACTGATTATCGCTCTACAGCCCAAACCGTAAGTCCTAGGAAGCTGAAATTTGGTAGGTAGCTTTGTCTTATAGTCTAGATGTGCAATAAGACGGGATTTTTCGAAATTCCCACTACAACACTTGCCATTGGCGAAAAAGGACTTTCTGCTTTCACGGCCATGCCTCGGCCCGCAAAGCGGGCGACAGCCCGCTAGTACGATATACGTCCCATGCGGTTTTTTTTTCAATTAACCTACGATTACGTAGGTACATATAGTAGTGCACAAAAAAGTAAAGTAGAGAGGCGACCGCCAGCATCGATGGTGCGTTGAATTCATCGGTTCTCGTAGGATCACCGAAGTTAAGCAATGTCCAGCGAAGTGAAGACTTCGTGATGCTGGCAATCCGGCCCAGCCCAGACTAGATGAGGTTAATGTGAGTAGCAGGTTTGTGAGTTTCCTGCGAATGGAGGGTAACACCCTCGTCGTGATATGACCATGCAGTTGAAAGTGACGTTACCCCCAATTTTAAAAAAGAGGCGACCAGGACATACCCGTACAACCGTACATATAGCAGAGTCTAGTATTCTTTAACCAAGTATTAACTGGATCTAATGCTAAAAGATTAATGTCATAGTTTGAATGCTTTTTTTTAGTTTGAATGCTAGCCAATATGATATATCTACATTATAATAATTTAAAGCCACTTAATGAAGAAAAATCTTATTCATTTTCAACAATAATCAAATGAAAAAACAACACAGCGAAATTAAAAGTAGACACATATAAATCACTCGTAACAAAAATTGTAAGTACAAATCAGCTAATGAAAAATTCCTATTCTGCTAATAGTGCCTCAAAATTCCTTTGCTGCTATTGATAATTCCTCAAAATTCCCGTGACGCTGCTGTTTTAGTTGTTCAAAATTCTTGTGCTGATGAAAAAAATCTTCAAAATTCACGTGCTGCTGCAGATGGTTCTTCAAAATTCCTGTGCTGATCCTGCTGATGAAAAAAATCTTCAAAATTCATGTGCTGATCTTTCTGATGAAAAAGTCTTCAAAATTCTCGTGCTGATCTTTGTGATGAAGAAAATTTTCAAAACTCATGTGCTGATCTTTCTGATGAAAAAGTCCTCAAAATTCTCGTGCTGCTGTTGATAGTTCTTCAAAATTCTTGTGCTGATCTTTCTGATGAAAAAATCTTCAAAATTCATGTGCTGATCTTTCTGATGAAAAAATCTTCAAAATTCATGTGCTGATCTTTCTGATGAAAAAGTCTTCAAAATTCTCGTGCTGATCTTTGTGATGAAGAAAATTTTCAAAATTCATGTGCTGATCCTTCTGATGAAAAAGTCCTCAAAATTCTCGTGCTGCTGTTGATAGTTCTTCAAAATTCTTGTGCTGATCTTTCTGATGAAAAAAATTCTCAAAATTCATGTGCTGATCTTTCTGATGAAAAAGTCTTCTAAATTTCTGTTATACGAAAAAAATGGTGTACCTCGCCCTAGGGAACCAGACATTTTGAAAAACCAAAAAGCCGTCCTAAAAACCAAGGCTCCAATGGTGAAGTTCTTTTATTTCTAACGGGAATTTCATAAATAAACTAGCGGGTTACACCCGCCGCTTCGCCAGCCCATCAAACACACACAACGCACACACACACCCACCACACACACACATCCACACACACACATCCACACACAACACACCACCACACAACCACACACCCACACACACACACCCACACAACACCACACCACACACACACCACACACACACACACCACACACACACACACACACACACACACACACACACACACACACACACACACACACACCACACACACCACACACACACACACACACACACACACACACACACACACACACACACACCACACACACACACACACACACACACACCACACACACACCACACACACACACCACCACACACACACACACCACACACACACACACCACACACACACACACCACAAACACCACACACACACACCACACACACACACCACACACACACACCACACACACCATACACACACCATACACACACACACACACCACACACACACACACACACACACCATACACTCACACACCACACACACACACACCACACACACACACAAAATGTCATTTAGGTTTGAAAAAAAACCTGAATATTTTTTGTCGCCCATCTATTTTCTGGCCTTCCCCGGCGTAGCTCAAGAATGGCTCATCAGAATTTCGCGATCAATATGTCAAATGAAAGCCTAAACCCTTGCCTAAAACTTTCTCGCTCTGAGTTGATAGGTCGTCACTTCAAATTTCGAGAAAAAATGTCATTTAGGTCAAAAAACGTGAATATTTTACATGTTACCCATCCATTTTTTTACCTTACCCGGCGTAGCTCAAAAACGGCTCATCAGAAATTCGCGATCGATATGTCAATTGAAAGCTCGAACCCTTGCCTAAAACTTTCTCGCTTTGAGTTGATAGGTCGTCGCGACAAATTTCGAGAAAAAATGTCATTTATGTCAAAAAACGTGCATTTTTTTTGCGTCACCCATCCATTTTTATCCTTACTCATTGTAGCTTAACCTCAGGGAGATATAATCTAGCCTAGAAGAATTTCCTGATCCAAGCGGACCTATGTGCAAAATTTCAGGTTTCTCGGTCAAACGGTGTGGATTTGTATAAAGAACATACATACATACATACATACACACATACATACACACATACAGACAGCTTTCTTTTATAGATATAGATATAACATCCGAGGTACAGAATCTTTTGCGTTGTTCATTTTTTCGTAACTCATATAAGCTTTCATCTTGTTGTTTCTTTTGATATTATTCAGGTTGATTACAGTCAGTAGTTAGGATAGCATACCAGAATAAAATGATGGAGAAATACTCCAATCGTGATACTTATTGTCATTTTACTTAAAAGATCAAACTAAAAATCAAAAGAAAAATATATTCCTTGGTATTTTAAACACATGCCACAGTTGTATGTTTGAAGTCATCTCTGATGTCTCCATCACAAGTGGTATAATAGTTACTGGTCCATTGTTAGTATACTCTTAAAATATCAAGTCTCACATATTACGTCTTGTCTTTGAAGAAATTAAACCAACTTTTTAAATTAAACTACTTACATAAAAGCTAAGTAGGTACACCGAAACTTATCAAAATACATAGCTCACGAAATCAACAACAACGGGTTTGTTTCTATTATTTGCTAGTCTATTCTCAGTATTTTCCAAAAAAAAAAAAAATTACCAAACGAGATGAAGAAAATAAACAAAATGAAAAGAGAAATTATAAAAGATTTCTTGAACAACTATGAAATAAAAATAAACAAAATAAGGAATCAAGAAGTTTATAACTAGAAGATGAAGAAAATCCAAGTTCCTGAAAAGTAGACTTACACCTATTGACCTACTTGTTGTATTAGTTCCCAACAGACTTGGATTCATAACGGTGGACTTCCTGAAATTAACACATTACCACCTACTATGTCATTTTGTACACCATCTGTTTTTTCCAAGCTAATATTGATAACGATAATAATGATGATCATTTTCTTTTACTTCACTATTTTCAACTATGTCATGGAGGAAGGGTTCAAGATGAAAAAAACATTACAAACAATAATTAAAATGCTACTGATTTTAGGAATTATAATACTGATGAATATTGGTAAAAAATCTGTCATAATGACGTATTGATATCACAATTAATTAAACTCACTTTGCTGAAGAAATATCATTGCTTGAAATTCGAACCTTTAGTCATCTGCCTTAACGATCCCCAGCTTCTAAGATCGATTATTTTCTATTCTTATCAGTAATATAGTGACGTGCGTCACATTACCATTAGCCACACATGTTTCGCTATTATTTGGCACCGATACAAGAGATAGAGTTCTGATTCATTTTCCGATTGCGTCCATCACCCGCTCCTTCCTGGTTTAACAGATATACCTAATACTGGTAGTAAAGTCAAGTATAGGTAGTAAATAAAACAAGACTTCATTCATATTCTAGTCAGTTGGTAATCGGGTGTGTGTTTAGTTAGGCTGTACAGCAGATAGAAATCTTTGTAGGAATTGTAGTAAGATGACTACTTGACTACCTATTTAAATATCTGTTTCGTATCTATTAGTGCTATTACCAATGTGCAATACGTAAACATGATACCTTTTGTATTTAGTAGCAATAATGATTATGTTCATGAAAATAACCAACATATGTATGAAACAAATGGTCTCACTTTTTTATGTGATAAACATAATAATAAGACTCTGAGGGTTAGGTGGTAGAAAATGGTGGTGGTTACCTTCCACTAAGGAGTGTTATTATTATGTTGAACATTGTATTTACCTAATGTTTCTTTAAAATACAGAGATATTGTTAGAAAATGAAAAAAGCTCCATTCAGGCCGTTTTTTGACTGTAAGAAAAAAAAAAATGTCGTCTACTTTTTGTTGGCAAACGTTAGATCCAACAAAAAGTATGAATACACGATATTACCAAAAATCACATCTACACCAAAACTTTTTGAAACCCAGGGTCCTAGATAGACACAGGTGACTGTGATCCCTTTGTCGATGTCGTTCCAAAAGGCTGCAAAGGTCCTTCTTAAAGGCTGAAAAAGTCTCAAACTTTAGCCCATAAGCCATTTATGTTGTTGTTGTTGCTGTTGTTGTAGCCAGCTTGGCTACAGCTGGAGTGATGGTCTCCAGCCAACTTTATTTCAAAGTTGGCTCGTCCTGAACCACATATACTATTTCTATGTGCGATCAACCATCATGAGGACTTGGACTTTTCTTTATAAGCCATTAAACCCATAGAAAACTACAAGCTAGCCTGGGTTGTAAGGGTTGGCTAGTCTATTCTCTGTTTATAGTTCTCTAGCGAGACACTGATCTTTTCCCTGTCGTCATTAACTGCCAAAAAATTGTCAGTGTATCAGTGTAATCAGTATAAACAGAAAAGTGAGAAGTTGTACTTGATGTACATGAATATCAGAACATATCTGGACAGCTGTTTCGAGCTTATTTGCTCTCATCAGCAGGTAATAGTTCTGAATATCCATGCCATGAACTAACCTCTCTATTTTAATCAGTGTAAACAGAAAAGTGCGAAGTTGTACTAGATGTACATGATTATCAGAAATTCAGAGATGTACATGAATGTCAGGAGGGTTATTTTTAGCTAAAGGGTGTTATTATTATTATTAATAATCAAAGGATTCTTCTGATTGCAGGCGTCGCAGAACATCTTCCTCTACATCATGGACAGTTTCTTCAGTGTGTTCGTCATCGGGTCTCTGGTGGTGTTTGTCTGGCGGGGGATGTGGGGTCTCGTGGACATATACCTGTACAAAGACGACCCGGAAATGTCCGCAGCAGCCTCGTTGGTAAGTTCACTGAATCTTTTATTACTCGTTCGTAAATTCACTAAGTCAGTACCTACCCGATGTGTCAATGGTAAAAAAAAAAAAAAAAAAAGTTCACTGAAAATTATTGTAATTATTCAGATATTGCTTGTAAAATAGAAAGATTGGGAGATGTAAAGGGTTGGGTGGAAGAGATTGCCACAGGCAATAACCCCGCCCTTTAGGTAGAACTTTAGCTTCTTTTTATGTTCTTGTTTCTTTGCTTATTCTATTTAATTTTTCTTTATAATTTCATTGTATTTTACTGTATATATTTTGTTCTACCTGATTATGCTTAAAATAATAATAATACAATCTAGCTCAGAAATGACAATATTGGGGAAACTCGAAATCAATTTTTTGTGGTTCTATGTGGATAATAAATATGTAGGTCGAAGTAAAAGGTTTTGCAAGATGAGAAAGGAGAAATACGGAAAATGTCATCAGATAATGAAGATCGAAGGCTTTTACCGTCCTGCCAATTATGTGATTCATATTTTTTCAGACCGAGTTCTTAATATCTTGTCTATGTTCAACCGAAGTGAGGAATTAACTGAATTAATGGTTATCTCACTCATCTGTTCAACTGCTACTTCTTAAGGAGAGCAGTACATCCATGGAGGAAATAATTGAGAACTCATAATGTATTTCTCAACCTCTCTCATAAAATCGGCCATTTCGATTTAGGAACACAGAGGAAATCACAACAAAAACAAATTAAATCTTCTTCTTTACTTACTTTTGAAGGTAATAACAGATTTGACACATTACGAGTTCTCCATAGCTTATTTCTCCATGAGTAGATCATAGTAGTACTATTGAGCAGGCGAGTAAAGGTGCTTACATTCTTGTCATACTTTCTTTTCCGCTCACAATAGCTGAGTGTAAACTATGCATTCAGCCAATTCTAGTTAGCAGGAATAGCCACAGATCTGTATTTCTACTTAATAATAACACTCTTTAGTGGAAGGTAACCACCAGGCGAGGTTAATGCTCAAAGAATTTTCTACCACCTAACCCTAAGGGTCTTATTATTATGTAGTAACGAACTCAAATGAATGAGGAAAATTCATGCTCTGGGTGGGATTCAAAACAACGGACCCCTACGCTACCTGGATTACCAGACTAGGGCGATAACCACTTGACCACCAGTGCACGGTAAATTTCACCAACTACTTCTATTTCCTCAACTCAACACCAACTAGGGTTGGGTGGAAGAGATTGCCATAGGCAATAACCCCGCCTTTTAGTTAGGACATTTATGTTTTATATTTTTTCTATTCTTCTTCATTTTTACTGTACATATTGTTTCCATTTTTTTCATTGTTAGAATAATTATTTATTTGTACATAATATCCATTTATATCTAATAAAGCGTTGTATAATAATAATAACTCTATAATAATAATATAATAATAATCCTAAATAAATCTGTATACAACCCAACACCAGCACTATGCTGAATGGATTGCTTACACTTTTTTCTTTTCTTTTTTACATCTTTCAAGTAATTTCTACATTAGTTTTTTTTTATTATTCAGTATTCTTACTTACCATGTATTGTCATTCTTACAACGTCCTATGTAATGTATTATAAAAAATAATAAAAATAAAGAAAAAAGTATTGAAAAAAAAAACTCTCCTTTGCTTCCAGATAGTGGGCTACACGCTGGTATTCTCCACATTCCTGCTACAGCCGCTGGTGAAGCGAGTGGTGAACAAGATATCCGGCTTCTGGCGTGTCTTCGTAGTGGATGTGTATCTTCTCTTTTCCCTCTGCGGGACTGTCAATGTGTGGAGAGGCATCTGGGCCACTCTGGATTGCTACTTCCTTACAGGTAAGAGGTTAAACAGCAGAAATACTCCAAAAAGTTCGATTATTCTGTCCTTTATAGAAATTGATTGGGATTACGGGTGATCGCCGTTCCAATCATTTCCTTCACCAAAAAAATGATCTAGCCATTCAAAGAGGAAATGCTTCTTGCATCCTCGGTTCCCTTCCGGAAGTACAGTCCCTGGAACAAGTTTTTTCTTTAATAAAAATAAATAAAATATTTCTTCTATTTAAAAAAATCCCTGTTCCATTTATGAGAGCTATGTCTAACCGATGAGTCCAAATAAGGACGAAAATATAAGTCTTCGATAGCTCCGAGAAGCATTGAAACTCTACGATATAGACAAGCAAAGTTTTCATTGATGTGACTAGAATACTTTATCATAATTTTACGAGGTATAAATTATTGAGCAGGTTGTGCTCCTCGGGATGAATAATGTTGCAAGATACAAATCCCTGGAAATTACCTCATTCACCAATTGTCCAATTCATTCAAGTTGAAAGTTTCACAAGTTCCTGACCTTGGTAACCATGTCTGGGTTTTGTGTCCTGACGAGGGGAGGCATCCATTGTGATGAATTTATGTCTTTAAAAATAAACTTGTAACATCATCATTCTACCGACGTAGGTACACGTACTTACAGACATTGTTCTATATACAAAGGGTTTATTTACTCGACTGACATCATCTTTGATTATGTCATCATCTTATTCAAATGTTGACATTGTTGAGTCCGATGATAATTTTGTTGTTGATCATTCTCGTTTTGAATGATTATTTTGTTATTACTTGTTTCACTTGATGCTCTTGGTTATTATTATGTCGCTTTCAACTGCATGGTATACTTGGAACAACTAATGAATACTTTGAAATACCTAGTTGCTCACCCATGTATAGAAATTCGGACCCTCTTATCAACACTTCAAACTTAACTATCTCAAAATCTAGATCTTGATATTTAGCGTAAGTATAGCACGCTCGTTTTGTTTTTCTTGGCGTTGCAAAACTAGCGTTTTGCTTGATACAAAGAAACTTGTAAGACAATACTATATCTAAATTGAAACAATATAGGTAATAAAAAAATGAATAGTTGTCGGGAAGAACCACCTATGTGAAAATTAAGATTTCTTTTTTATTTTAAAAATGGAAACTATGTGTAAGGCTTGAATCACTAGAGAAGTCAGCATACAAAAATTTTGTTCCCACTCGTTTTTATTCGTCTTTTTTCGTCAAAACAGAGCATTTGGGTGCTGCATTAATGGTATTACTAAAAGTACCCTACTGAAAAGTGCCCAAAAACACATAGGTGGTTCTTCTAGACAACTATTCAAATACTCTCGTAAATTCTGTATCACAAACTGCGTGTGAATATTTAAAAAAGGTCATATCACGACGGGGCTGTGTGTTTTCTTTTTGATGATGATGATGATTGTAATGTTTAACAATTACATCATCTTTTTCTTTCCAGACGACAAGGTGGTAGGCTTCTGGCTGTCCCACATCGTGTGTTTCCTGATCCTGGTGTTCATCAACTCGTCCAACTCTATCCTAGTCAGGGGCGTCTACATTGACGCGGAAGAGGACGGAGGAAAATGCGTCGACTTTCCTTGCTATTACTTAAGACTGTTCTTCCAAGTGAGTAAAGACATTGATCGGCAGTTCGTTATCCAGTAATTAGATGTTGTTGTTGTAGCCAGCTTGGCTACAGCTGGAGAGGTGAGTGATGGTCTCCAGTCAACTTTATTTCAAAGTTGGCTTGTCCTGAACCACATATTTCTATATGCGATCAACCATCATGAGGACTTGGACTTTTCTTTATAAGCCATTTACTCGTAAACCCTTTGGAAACTGCAAGTTACCTTGGCTTGTAAGGGTTGGCTTGTAAGGGTTGGCTTGTCTGTTCTCTGTTTAAAGTCCTCTAACGAGACACTGGTCTTCTCCCTGTTTAACGTCCCCCAGCCAGACTAATTAGTAATTAGATGTAGAACATTTTGCTAGAATGTTCCAACTTCTAAAGTTCAGACTGCTTTTGTAATTACCTTTGCAGTGTAATAATAATAATAGTAAATCTTATAAGGGCAATACTTTATAAGTAAAGCTATATTAAGCCCAGAATTGTGTATTTTGATTATTGATATTACCAGTTCTTGATGAAGCTACCTAACTACTACAAATATTTAAAAACAAAGGTATGTACGTAGTTCCACCAGTAACAACTTTTTTTTGAACCTTATCTTATAACTTAAAAATAATTATATTGATTGTTACTAAGCGCTTTGTACTACATGAGCTATAGGCAGGTATGTAGTTATTAAGTACTTATTAAAAACTAATCCTACTAGAGAAGTATATTAAATGGTTCACAATGGCCGTCTTACAAGCAGTATTGTACTGCACTTGGTGCATCTATACCTACTTGAGAGTTATTCGCTGTCTAAAGAAAGGATGTATCAATGCCCATCAAGAGCACTTGAACTAATATGTATTTAGTCAGAATTTCAACAATGCAGCATTCAGCAATATAAGTGTTCTTTTTGAGTCTTAATTTGTCCTTATTGTATTGGAGATTCTTTTCTGCTTCTATTCCCGGAATTGATATTGGTTGCTCAGTAGATACCTACTGATAAAGAACCAAGGCCAAAATGTACTAATTTTTTTGAAACATGGGTAGCTTTTGCTATAGATAGTAGTAGGTTTTCAATAAATATTCCCCTCGGCCGAATTATGAAACAGGATTAAATTTAATCTGAGTGGACGTGGACACCATCACTTAACACGGAATTTCAAACAATCACAGAGCACCGTGCATTGATAGTCAAGTGGTTAGCGCGCTAGTCTGGTAATCTAGGTAGCGTAGGGGTCCGATGGTTCGAATCCCACCCAGTGCATGAATTTTCCTCATTAATTTGAGTTTGTGACTACATAATAATAAGACTCTTAGGGTTAGGTGGTATGAAATGCTTTGAGCATTAACCTCGCCTGGTGGTTTTACCTTCCACTAAAGAGTGTTATTATTATTACTATAGCCTCAGTCAGCTGAAAGTGTCTACTAATTAAAATCAATCTAACCCTGTTTCATAATTCGGGCCTTAGAATATTTAGGGTTTGGTTACCAAAGTGATAAGTAGATAAGTACATAGGTAGATAGATACCCGAGGTGAAAGGAAATTCTTTAAAAAAATTGACTCTTACTTAAAAACAACCATTGTTTGGATATGCATCTGACGAATGGGGTTAGTCTGAAGACATCTTTTACACTGTGACGACCTGTGACGTACACGAAACTTATATGAATAATCTCTTAGCTTATTTTTCACTTTATCATACTGTAAATTATTTAAAATAAATCTAAAATGTCTTTTCGCTTTCTGTTTTCTTCCAGTCGAAGAGAAGGAAAAAGTTCTTGAAGCAGCTCCAGAAGAAACAGGAGATGCCTCTGACGGGCAGGAAGAGTGAGGACAACCACATCTCCTGTGAAACCCTCATGTCTCCTGGAGGCCAGCAGGATCCCCTCATCAACCACATCTATCTGCACCACAAGCGGGCCTCCATCATAGTCCCGCCCAGTCCCACTCCCAGTCGGGAGACCAACACGGTGGTATGAGGGTCAGACCAGCCCACTTGTGTCCACAGAGTCAGACTAGCCCACTTGTGTCCACAGAGTCAGACTAGCCCACTTGTGTCCACAGAGTCAGACTAGCCCACTTGTGTCCACAGAGTCAGACTAGCCCACTTGTGTCCACAGAGTCAGACTAGCCCACTTGTGTCCACAGAGTCAGACTAGCCCACTTGTGTCCACAGAGTCAGACTAGCCCACTTGTGTCCACAGAGTCAGACTAGCCCACTTGTGTCCACAGAGTCAGACTAGCCCACTTGTGTCCACAGAGTCAGACTAGCCCACTTGTGTCCACAGAGTCAGACTAGCCCACTTGTGTCCACAGAGTCAGACTAGCCCACTTGTGTCCACAGAGTCAGACTAGCCCACTTGTGTCCACAGAGTCAGACTAGCCCACTTGTGTCCACAGAGTCAGACTAGCCCACTTGTGTCCACAGAGTCAGACTAGCCCACTTGTGTCCACAGAGTCAGACTAGCCCACTTGTGTCCACAGAGTCAGACCAGCCCACTTGTGTCCACAGAGTCAGACTAGCCCACTTGTGTCCACAGAGTCAGACTAGCCCACTTGTGTCCACAGAGTCAGACTAGCCCACTTGTGTCCACAGAGTCAGACCAGCCCACTTGTGTCCACAGAGTCAGACTAGCCCACTTGTGTCCACAGGGTCAGACTAGCCCACTTGTGTTCACAGAGTCAGACTAGCCCACTTGTGTCCACAGAGTCAGACTAGCCCACTTGTGTTCACAGAGTCAGGCTAGCCCACTTGTGTCCACAGAGTCAGACTAGCCCACTTGTGTCCACAGAGTCAGACTAGCCCACTTGTGTCCACAGAGTCAGACTAGCCCACTTGTGCCCACAGAGTCAGACCAGCCCACTTGTGTCCACAGAGCCAGACTAGCCCACTTGTGTCCACAGAGTCAGACTAGCCCACTTGTGTCCACAGAGTCAGACTAGCCCACTTGTGCCCACAGAGTCAGACCAGCCCACTTGTGTCCACAGAGCCAGACTAGCCCACTTGTGTCCACAGAGTCAGACTAGCCCACTTGTGTCCATGCGAAGAAGGTGTCCGAATTTGGGATCCAAGTAGATTTACAAATCCTCTAATCGAGGAAGTGCTAATGGAGTGGAGGAACTGCAAGGTTTGAATAACCCAATCAACAGTTCAGCATTTGTCTTTAAAGATTTTGATTAGAATACCATTGTACACACGTGGATTTCAGTACAGTTGAGGTAAAAAAACGAACACAATAACTTTTCGATTTCTAATATTAGAAATTTATCGAAAATAATTACAGGTCCGATTGAGCTAAAATTTATTATGGTTTCTAGTGGCATTGTATAAGAGCTATTGAGATTTTCAAAATGTCCACTTTTTAAAACTTGATCTTTTACAGTATCCAATCTGGCCGTCCGAATAGATTTCTGGAAGAAGAATATTCCTATAACTGATCTTTTCTGCATTTTTAACCTTCCACAAATACTATTTCGTCCTCACGTGCTATAGAACAAAAGAATGATCGATTTGTTTAACCATTTTTTTATTGTTTCTATCCTTCGCATATTAAGACAATGAAAAAGGGTCTCAATTAAAAAAGAGGATGTTCATTCTCAGATCTTTTTTACCATATTACCTACTTTGTGATTATCTTCAATTCAACCTTTCGTGTCGCAACATAGAGATGATTACATAATCATCATACATAATTATTTGTGTATTTTATGGTCATTATTATGAATTGAGAAACAGAAGTGTATCAAAATAACTATCAATACATATCTACCAAATATTTTTCTTTCACCATCACGGCCATGTCACGGTGAACGCAGCTAGTTAATTATAATTGAGAACAATGAGAATTTACATGTAAGGAATTTTCTTACAAGATTGAGTTTCTAGAATAGCTGCAGACTTACGTTTACCTTGCGTAGAGTAGCTTCATCGGAAATCCCGATTTATATTTATTCTACAATCTATTACTATTTATTATTAATCTAAACATTGAAATCTATTGAAGGAATTCCGTTGTTTATATGAACGTTTTTTCCTCACAGTTTAAACTTACTTTTTATAACATCATTTCAAAAACCACGTGCCCTCAACACCTAACAACCTATTTTTTTTAACAGGTTTTGATTTTGAATTCAAATACAATACCTTCCTTATTATAGGATAAGGAAAGTATTGTATTTGAATTCAAAATCAAATCCTGTTCAAGAAAAATTCTTGATCAGCTCTAAAAACGTCACAAACTTAGGAACTCACCGTCACAGTGATGGTTGACTGTTACACGATGATTAGAAATGATATTTGACAATAAATTAAAGCAATATTCGAAGTGAAGTCTAGTTGGGTCAGCCTAGAAATATGAAATCAGCTACTAAATATATAATATTGTCTAAGTTTGCGTTTATCAATCAAATTTAAACAAGTTCATTAAAAGTTTCTTTCGACTGACGATCAATAAAAGTTTAGTATTGAGTCAGTTTCAATGTCTATCGCATTTATTGATGTGAATTGGAGGACGAATTTTATCTATTCGGAAAGATTGAAACATCTTGATGGCATATTAAAGCATTACATGCATGCACATAAAAAGTTGCGAATTTCCAGATCAATGCAATAATGATTCAATATAATAAATTGATCGTCTTGGTACTCTATACTGCTGCTTGAAAGTTAAATATTGCTACAATTGAATAGCTGAAGTTGTAATAGTTTAATTGTAAAGTTATCAGACTTTTGTTAATCACTTTTGTAATATCACAACTACTCAAACTCCCTTTACTAAATCTACACTGAAACCGGGACTTGAACCACTGACCTCCAGATTACAAGTCCGCCGCCTTATCGATCAAGTTACTGAGGTCGGTTTAACTAAACAGCTGTCACAATTTAAATCACATAGTTATTGAAAAATAATAAACTTCCATTTAGACTTCACTAATGTACCTAGTTCAAATTCCATTAACATAAAAATGGAAAAAATTCTTTTTCAGAATTTTACTCTACTACTCATATTATTCAAGAACAATGAAAATTCAATCATAGATAATAACAAAATACCTTAGTAATAAGTGTAAATTTTATTATACGTACATCCCTTTATCCTAAAATGTCCCTCATAGGGATCAAATCTAATTTACCTTGTCGACATACTCTACAAACTAGTCTAAATTGATTGTAATTGAATAAAAAGGTTTAATTAAATTTATTAATTAATCTGTAGTTCAGTATTACACAAATTATATTATATTCTCGTATGTTTTGTTTATTATTTTAATCTATTTCATCCTAGCTCCCTGCTTTTTTAAGCTTTCTAATTTTAAAGAAGTCCTTAATTTAAGAAATAAAAATTGAAAGAATTAAAAAATTCAATTCTAAGTTGACAAACTAGATGACATTAGGTAATACTCAAAATACTACACCGCCTAGAATAAATCAACTTTTATTATTGTTAAAAATGCTCTTTAAACTTGTATTTAGGGTGAAATTAATAGACGTTTTTGTAATACCTCTGTGGCGCTAAGTTTCGATTTGCGTACTTTCATAGATGGGGAAAACCTTAAGAACTCGATTTTGTCCATTAACTTCGCCCTTAGTTTTTTTTTTATTTTTAAGTAACTAATTTCTTGAAATATGCGCGTTGTACCTAGTTTAGGTAGGTACTTTTGATCTAGTGAAGTGCAAATACAAGAAAATATATCATTCAAAATGATTGAACATAATAATTATGTATTATTTTTTTAAGCAAAAAATGTAATTAATTTGTAAATATGATATTCAGCAAATATAAATACCTACTTATTCTAAGTTATCAAATTTGTTTTGGTTTTTTAATTACTTTTAACTTGGTTGGATTTCTTTTACTCCTCAGGCTGATAGGGTCAAAGGACTAAAAGGTCTCATGTGTTTTCATGAACAGAACAATGTTCATGCCAATCTGAATGGATCAACACTCTTGACTGTGAGAACAATAATAAAAAAAACGTGTTTTGGCACTGAAAACTCACAATCGAAAATTTTGGCTGATTCTATTACTTTCCTTTCTAAAGGATATCATCATAGGGTGGCGTCATCGTGAACGATCGTAGCCAGACAGTGGTGGAATGACTCAGCACTTCTACCACTCTCTTTACAAAGAGGTTAATAATTGACAAGGGCCCCCAGAATCAAGCCAATGCTGGTCTACTCCCTGTTTATAGTCCCCCAGCCACACTATAAAGACTATAAGGAAAGTAAAAAAGACTTTTAACTCTTACTCCATCATGAATGTCAGCAACAACTAGTCAACTTACTAATTGATCGAATTGGTGCTGTGCTTGTTCTAAGTATTCTAAAAATTGAAATTGATTCAATTATGTTAAAATCAAAGAGTCCAAAAATATTCCACCATGGAACAGGAATGGGAGGATTGTCCTATTAATAAAAAGAGCATGCAACAAATCCTAGTTTATTAATTAAGTTAATTGAGTTCAGAGCCTCAATTATCAATTGAGATAGCCTCTTGATTCGATTAGAAGAAAAGATCGTTTGACCTTTCTTGACAAACATGGAATAGTCTAATCAAGACTAGAATGGATCAACGAGGCAGCATGAATGGAGTTAAGAAATAGAAAACTCTAGATGAATCATCAAACATTTCAGCTTTCTACCATGAAATTCCCTTCGACTCCTGAAGTTAAGTTTATAGAAATTATCTTTCCAAATCTGAGGACTAGGACTTAATTAATCGCTACAAATTTTATTGATGATCCTTTAAACATACATAGTTACGGGGGTTCAGCCCCCCCTAGAAAATTACAGGGAGTAAGCATAAATATTGAACATGTTCTTAAATTCAAGAGTCATGCTCTTTGCTGGATTCTAAACTTCTAGGATCGTCATAAAAAAATAACGTTCCAAGGTTCTAATGCGTTTTAATCTCATTTATGCGTTGTTACATTTGTGTCTGACGACAAACCTATAATGCAAAAGCTCTTAACATAGTTAATAAACCTCAAGATATTCTTTTTATTTTATTTTTTATAATGTAGATACTAGACAACAGACAATTTTGATACAGACAATTTTCGGGACTCCGTTGTTGCCGGGTTACATTATTAATGGAGTCTCGAAAATCGTCTATATCAAGCTGTAGGTACCAGGGTCGAGGGTCTAGGCCAGGGTTCTCGTTGTGGCCGCCTACTTAGACCCTTGTATATACCTACAGCTTGATATAGACAATTTGTGGGACTCCGTTGTGGCCGCTCACATTCAATAGCATGGTTATATATATTTTTTTTAGTTTCAAATAACTTGATTTTTTTTTTTTTTTTTTTAATCAACAAGATGATAACATTTTTTATAAATAAAAAATTTCCTTCATATGACCAGCATCTGGTAATGAGCCAAGGTTATATTATTTTACAAGGTACTGGCTCTACCACAGGGTCAAGGATATTGTGTCCTCGCACTTAGAATCGAACCACCGACTTGCAGGTCCCGCAGTCCACTATCTAGATCGATCTACTGAGATCAATTTGAGAGCAAGAGACCATAAAGATAAAGTCAGACGAGCGTCTGTAAACAAACATGTTTTTTTTCTTTACATGAAAATTTGTTGTGGCCAGGAGCACTCACAAACAAAGGTTAATCAAGAAAGTTCCGTTGTTGTATTGGTTCGTGTGCCTTGCGAGATAAAATCTCTTAAAATGAGTTCAGTGTGTAAATAATTCCACTGGTGATAACAGTGATAAGGGATAGCTTACAGGGTGAGAAGTGAGAACATAGTATAAAGTACTTGGTAGTTGATGAGGTAGCGTCAATGACACGAATACAACAGTCTCATAAAAACAACAATAGCAACTCTTGTGCACTGGTAGTCAAGTGGTTAACGCTCTAGTCTGGTAACCCAGGTAGCGTAGGGATCCGTTGTTCGAATCCCACCCAGTGCATGAATTTTTCTTCTCGTTATGTTGAGTTTGTGACCACTTTAATAAGCTCTGAGGGTTAGGTGGTAGAAAATGCTTTGAGCATTAACCTCGCCTGGTGGCTTCCACTAAAGAGGTTATTATTATTATATTGTCCGAACTGTGAAGCTGGCAAATTCGGCTCTACCAGGCTGGTGAGGTTAATGTGGGTAGCTGGTACGATTCCCAGCGAATGGAGGTAAAACCCCCGTCCTGTCATCTCAAGTCAGGGCCTTAAAACCAAATAAAATCAATGGCATGAAGGAGCCTAGAATTGAATCTGGGCGTCCATGGCTCCTATACTAGCGAAATCATAACAAACTCTGGAACCATTACTTACTAACCCATTTAGAAATCATCAATACAATGGATGAGCCGATTAGTGCATTATTAGCTGTGTTATGTCGAAGTGCAGACACACGTTTCATAATGAGTAATACTAATTCATTAGATCATCGTAATTGTTTATGTTATTTTAGCAAGTAAGTAAGTATTTGGTTTTTAAGTACCTAGGTGAGCAATTTCTGTTGTGCAACAGTAAGAAAAACAATACATTTACTTTTTTACTTGGTAAGTGTGTCATAAAATTTAAACATACATAGGTAGGTAAATAGCGCACGAATAGCTCAGTGGTTAAGCACTCGCTTCCCATGTGGAAGGTCCCGGGTTCGAACCCCCGCGGCGACAAAAATTTGTATTCAAAATTTGGTTACAGTTGTTTGTAAGGGATACCTTCCGGTGCGCTCGTGTTGACCCAGTACCTAAATGGGAAGTATTGTGTCACTTCTCGCCCATCAGAGGGGAGGCACACTACGGGATGGGCAGAGTATAACACAGAACACAAGCGTCTACAGTAGCTCCTGTTTCATGACTACGAAATAAAAAAGGCTGTGAAACACTCATCTTTAAAAAAAAAATAATAACTTCATCGACACTTTAAAAAAAAAACAACTTCAACTTCAACGACAAAAGAAATAACTTCAACTGCTCATTAACAGTCATAAAACTCATAACTAATCGAGACTTTGGTTCTATTCACTATTTGAGCTATTACACACTTAATTCACTCAGTCTGAGTGGGGCGGGAAAACCAGTCTATCGCTCTAATAAGATAAATGAGATATACATTGAAAATGTGACTGACATAGATATTGACACAATACTTGATCGTAGAAGGGCTACTTAACTTTTAAGTTTAATGTTCATGATTCACCCAGTATTGAATCTAATCATGGCAATCACGTGACAAAAGGGTGTATCAGAATATTCAGAATGTAAACACAAATATAGAAAAGAATTGACCAAAACCTTATTGTGCAAAGGCGGGTGTTGGTTGCGTGGTCAGCTAACGGCCTGTCGACCATATTATTTAGTTCACACTAATTCGATAGAAAATAATCATGGACGTGCTATCTGCAGGGTGAACAAGTTTTATTTTTAGAAAATTTCATAATCAAATCTAGCAGACATTAAAACTAAAATATCATTCGAAAAAAATGATCTAAGATTATTTTAGTGGTATTAGGGTGTCCCCTAGAATTGATTTTTTGTTGTTTTTGAAAAGATGAGTGTTTCACAGACTTTTATATTTCGTGGCCATGAAACAGGAGCTACTGTAGACGCTTGTGGTCTGTGTTGTAGCCTGCCCATTCCGTAGTAAGACTCCCCTCTGATGGGCGAGAAGTGATACAATACTTCCCATTTAGGTGATGGGTCAACACGAGCGAATCGGAAGGTATCCCTCATGAACAATTTGTAACCAAATTAAGAATACAAATTCTTGTCGGCACTTTCTATTTCTATGAAATTTTCTAAATAAAGATCTGGGACACCTTGTATATATAATTATATCTTCCTTGCCTTTATCCCATATTAGCTCATGTTGCTATTGGGGTCGGCATTGTTCAACCTCATGGTTGAGGTTGGTTGGGTGAAGCTGCACTTGTTTTATGGCTGGATGCCCTTCCTAACGCCAACGATTTTATTTGGTTATAACGTCCTGATGAGGACGGGGGTGTTACCCTCCATTCGCTGGGAATCGTACCAGCTACCCACATTGACCTCACCCAGCCTGGGTAGGCCCGGAAATGCCAGCCTCATGTGTTTGGAGGAAACAGTAAAACACCTTGTATAATAATAATAATAATATGTATAAAAAAAACCAGCACTTCCCCGTCGTTATGGTTTTTCCCTTGGCTGGGGTCCTGGATTTTTTTAAAAAATCTTTTCTTAGTAGGTACCTTAATACCAGAGGGAGACTATACGAGTATATGCCCTACGCCAAATTTTGAGTCATTTGGCCCAGCCGTTTCGGACCTGTGTTTTATTATGAGTCATGGAACGTGAATCAATGTTATTGTATTAATCGACGTTATCTTAAGTATTTCACATAACATCTGATTGTCTTTTAATGATATTCATAAATAAATAAAATAGATTTTGTCTCAATCTGTCTGTCCTGGTAGTTAAGGGTCAAGGCGTCTGACTGATAAGCCAGAGGTCACGGGTTCGAAACCCAGCTGGGACATGACAAGTTATCCTCTCATTTGGAATTTTGACCACATAATAATTACTTGGGCTTACTGCTGAAATGATGCGACTCATTAGTCCAAATCCGGCAGTATAAATAAATAGGTAGATGTTATAATTATTTAGGTAGTTAGATAAATTAAAGTAAACTGTTTATGCAGCTCGAATATTTTTTTTTGCCATATCGAATAAAGGGTTGGGTGGAAGAGATTGCCATAGGCAATAACCCCGCCCTTTAGTTAGGACATACGAGGTCTGTAAATTAAGTGATGAGACTGATGTTATAACTCCTGACCTGTTCATTCTCAAACTTTAAAATTTTCAAGGATTCAAGGTCAATATGTAATGAACGTTCAGTGTTAATTTGGAAGCTGTAGGTTCATTATCTCAACTTTCGTGATTATTTTCCAATAACTTGTTTTTACAGTGCGTCACGAAAATGATTAATAGAACAAAGATGTGCGATTCAGTTTTGTGTGAAACTTCGGTACAGTGCGAGTGAGACATTTGTAAAAATTCAACAGGCTTATAGGGAGAGTTCTTTATTAAGGGCATGGGTTTTTTAACACGTTCGTTACCAAGCCAATTTTTTCAAGTTTTACGTAGGGACCAGGCGGTAAAGTCGCTGTTGCATCCTGGGTACCAAAATGATTTTTTTTTTGCATATTTGGCATCGTATTTGTACAAGAATCGATCCTATATCTGTTCTAATACTAACAACCTACCTCAAAAAGGCCATATATGGATGTCCGGTCCCTCGTTAAAATTTTGATAACGGCCACAGTGTGTTTCGGTCCCAAGAAAAAACACAAAAACATCCACATATGGCCGTTCGGTAACGAACGTGTTAAATGGTTCAGTTCGTTTTCGAAGGGTTGGGAGTTGATTGAAGATGAACCCCGCAGAGGAAGACCTCCAACTTCGAAGTCTGATCAAAACATTGAAAAAGTTCGGGTTCTTGTGCGTTCTGATGGACGTTTAACAGTCAGAATGATTGGAGATGAATTGGGATTGAATCACACAACTGTTCATCAAATTAACTGAAAATCTGGAGATGAAAACGGTGTGTGCGGAAATGGTCCCCAAAAACCTGGTCACACAGCGATGTCAATGAATGAGTATTTGGCCAATAAAAGTATCCCTGTGGCACCGCAACCAGTTTATTCCCGTGATCTGTGTCCTTGTGACTTCTTCCTATTTCCCAGGCTTAAAAATGAAATCAAAAGATGACATTTTGGTACTCTTTAAAACATTAAATCCGCCGTGACCTACAAACTAAAGGTCATTCAGCAATCTGAGTTCCAGCACTGCTACGAAAATTGGAAAAACCGTCTCCAGCACTGTATCAACGTACAAGGAAACTACTTCGAGCCAGCGTCGATAACATGTTGAATACACCGGTTCCCTTCAGAACACCGAAGTTAAGCGACATCCAGCAAGGTTAAGACTTGGATGGGTGACCATTCTAATTCTAATTCTCGTGACGCTGGCTTTTCCCGGCCCCACTCAGGCTGGGTGAGGTCAATGTGAGTAGCAGGTTTGTGAGTTTCCTGCGAATGGAGGGTAAAACCCCCGTCGTGATATGACCATGGCAGTTTGAAAGCGACGTTAAACCCCACTTAAAAAAAACTACTTCGAGGGAGATCATATTGAAATCTAGATATATGTAACCAAAAAAATTAAGTAAATTTTGTCTCATCACTTTATTTACAGACCTCGTCTGTATATATTTTGATTTTTTTTTCTTGTTTAGGTATATCATTAATATTGTCAATTTTTATATTTAATTTTTACCATTATTTGTCTGTACATATACACTTGAGAGCAACAAAAGCGAATCAAACTTTTTCCTCCACCAAATCTGCGATATCTTCGAAATTACTATTTCTATCGAGTCGTATGATATCTCAAAATGCTGTAAATTTTGTTTTCTACAATTTCATAATTTGATTCTTAAAAAAACACCTACCAGAAGCCGTAAAATTCAAATTTTCCTACAGGGTGTCAAAAAAGAAGAAAAACATGATTTTTTATGTTTAACAAAAGAAGTTATAACATGGGAAATCAACAAGATTCATTCGTAACAATGGTGAATCAGTATTTTGTGTTGTCTCCCCGAGCTCTAATCACAGCATTCATTCGATTTGGCATTGACTGGATCAAAATAACCACAATATCTTGGGGCAACCTCTACCATTCTTCGGTGAGGGCGATCTTGAGCTCTGCTACAGTCTGGGGAGCCGGTATTCTGCCTCAAACACTTCGTTTGAGTCGGTCTCAAAGATCCTCGATCGGGTTGAGGTCGGGACTAAGAGAGGGCCAGTCCAAAGTGTCAATATTCTCCTCATCCAGGAACTCCCGAACACAATTAGCCGCATGTGGGCGGGCATTGTCGTGCCTGAGGAGGAACTGGTCGCCCTTACTTTGAGCGAGAGGAACCACATGGGTCTGCAGGACTTCGAGAAGCTGGAATTCAACCAAAGAGAGCTTCAAATGGACCCAAACTCTCCAGAGAGCACAGGGAAAGGAGACTCAGATTCGCCATAGAACACGTGGATTGGATACCCCAGCAATGGCGCTCTGTTCTCTTCACTGATGAATGCCGGGTGTGTTTGTTTGGTAATGACAGAAGGAAAAGAGTATATAAAAGAGCGGGAGAAAGGTATGCTGAGTGATACATCACAGAAACTGTCAGTTTCGGTGGTGGTTCCTGTATGGTGCGGGGTAGGATTTCAACTGAAAGAAAGACTGAATTGGTTTTCACCACATGCGGTGCGGGAGGTGACCTGAACAGTCAGAGATACATTGATAACATCCTGCAGACCCATGTTGTTCCTCACGCTCAAAGTATGGGCGACCAGTTCCTCCTCATGCACAACAAAGCCCGCCCACATGCGGCTAACTGTATTCGGGAGTTCTTGAGTGAGGAGAATATTGACACTTTGGACTGGCCCTCTCTTAGTCCCGACCTCAACCCGATCGAGGATCTTTGAGACCGACTCAAACGAAGTGTTTGAGGCAGAATACCGGCTCCCCAGACTGTAGCAGAGCTCAAGATCACCCTCACCGAAGAATGGTAGAGGTTGCCCCAAGATATTGTGGTTATTTTGATCCAGTCAATGCCAAATCGAATGAATGCTGTGATTAGAGCTCGGGGAGACAACACAAAATACTGATTCACCATTGTTACGAATGAATCTTGTTGATTTCCCATGTTATAACTTCTTTTGTTAAACATAAAAAAATCATGTTTTTCTTCTTTTTTGACACCCTGTAGGAAAATTTAATTTTGACGGCTTCTGGTAGGTGTTTTTTTTTAAGAATCAAATTATTAAATTGTAGAAAACAAAATTTACAGCATTTTGAAATATCTTACGACTCGATAGAAATAGTAATTTCGAAGATATCGCAGATTTGGTGGAGGAAAAAGTTTGATTCTCTTTTGTTGCTCTCAAGTGTATATGTTCTACTAATAAACAGTGTTGCCAACTGGTTTTTGAGAAAATCCCCACCAGAAGCAAAAATGGGACATTACCGCGCCGCACCCTGTATAATTCTATATTATAGGGCTCATATAAATGGGCTTATATAATAAATTGAGTATTTTAGTATTTTTAAAAACATTTTATAAAAATTCCTGCCCCACTCGAACCCAGGTCACCATGCGTACAATGCCTAGCGCGCTAACTCACTCTGCCACAGTAACTACTGATATGACCATGCAGTTGAAAGCGATGTTAAATTTTTGTTTAAAAAAACGCTTGCATACGAGTCTGCAACCATTTCGACATTTTCATCTTTACTATTCAAGGTCCAAAACCCAACTGACCAAATTTCGTATTGTGCGCATGACACATACCTTCTCTCTTCACACTTTCCCTCTTCTCTTAGGGTTGCAATATCGAAACGAAAATATCGATATTAGGTATATCGATAATATCGAAACCATAATATCGATATCCGATATTAGAAGACTTCTCTCCCTTTACAATTCGATATTTCGTTACATAATATCGTTACATAATATCGTTACATAATATCGTTACATAATTTCGTCACATAATTTTGGTTATGTGCCAGAGCAAAGACATGAAAATGTCAAAAAATCCCTACTTTTAGGAAAATATCCCTACATTTTTAGGTCCCATATTTGATGCATTATTATTAATATATAAATATATTATTTGCTATAATAATATAGTATTTACCTCTTTTTTTTGTTCCATGTCACTAAAAAGGGAGGAAAGAGGAAAATAAGAAGAAAGAAAAAACATAAAAGTTACAATTTATCAAGTTGAATATAGTTTTTTTTAGTAGGTCTTATTATTATTTTTATTTTATTTTGACAGGATTGACAGAGTACCTAGGTACTTTGACTGTTTCTGGCGATTCCCAAAAATCCCTACGTTTAGAGCATTTTCAAAATATCCATCCCTACATCCCTACATCATCAAAAATGCAGAAAAAGTCCCTACATGTAGGGATTTATCCCTACGGTTGGCAACACTGCTAATAAAGAGTTTCTAAATAAATAAATATTGAGGGAATCTACAGACTTTCAAGATAACTCAAACCTAAAATCGTCATACCAATGTGGTCTCTTCGTTAATTATTATTTTCGATCTCGTCTTCCAGAAAGCTCTAGCAAAATCATGAAGCCAGCTCTCAGATGTAAGGTTAGGAGCTCACAGATAAGGCCCACACGTAATGATCGACATCCGGGAGACAAAGCTTTTCTAATTATGACGTTGTTTGCCAAATTGAATCCAGGACAGGCCGGGTCTTTGTTGTTCAATATAAAGCGTTCTCATTTGTGAAATCCGGTATGCTCTCTTTGTTTTCATGAAAAATGAGGAACAATGTACAGCCACTTCCTCGAATGCCTATTTCCGATGTAGGAATTCCGCTCCTGATGTGCCTAATAATAGCCCACCCTCCGGACTCTCAGGAGTGACAGATTTTTCTGTTCACCTACAAGGCTTGCTGTGGTCATACCTACTGTCTGATTTGTATATACCTACCAATCATTGTAGCTCTGTCCCGGTAGCTCAGTGGCAAAGGCGGCACTCTGTGAATCCAGAGATTCCAGAGGTCGTGGGTTCGAAACCCAACCGGGACATGACAAGTTATCGTCCAATTTGGGATTTTTACCACATAATAATTTATGTCTTGGGCTTACTGCTGGAATAATGGGTCTCAATCGGGCAGTATAAATAAGGCGATATTATTATTATTATTATTTTAACTTTTACATTTCTGACATTTCTTGTATTGTAAAAAAAAAATATCCTTCCACGTAAGGGAGGCAAGCTTGGATGCCAGAAGGATCGACATTTTTCCGCTCTGTACTTTGGATGTTTTAAGTCTACTCATACCTCGTGAGGAAAAAGTAGCTGTGATGATAGCGAAATTAGCGTCCAATGGCAGCAATCGATAGTTAAGTTACTAGGGTGAATTATTAGGAGTTTTGTAATGCTTGGCTATCTACTCAAGTTGTGACAGTACAATTAAACTAACTAACCTTTTCATTCACCTAGCCTTCGAATCCCTCGGCCCGTGGGGAGCATCCGTACAACTTCTGGTCAAAGAGGTGGGACGACGTTTGATTGAAGTGACAGGCGACATAAAATCTGCATTTGAATTTAAATAGAGACTTGCTATAACCGTCCAAAGAGGTAATGCGGCGGCCATACTTTTGTATTAAAAAAAAAAAGGTAAGTGGGTCCCGGAACCGCTTTCGCATTACTTCAGGGCACTTTACCTTTACATCCATGCCATTCCGGAAACGGAAAATCTCGGTCAGAAATTTCCGCTTCGGCGGGATTCGAACCGCAACCTCCAGATCAGTAACTAATGCTCTTAACCACTCAGCCACGGAGGTCGGCATATACTTTTGTATTATGATTATACCAAATATAACAACAATAAATTATAAAATATGATTAGAATTAAACTAACCAGTTAAGGCTCACTGAATGTTGCTTATATTCAACGATCTATAAGATCTTACTCTGGTGTATGCAACGTTCAACCAACACTGTCCTAACTTAGGGGTGGTGGACGCCATTCGACAGTATTGGCTACATCCATCAGAAAATTCCACCCTAGCCAGGGGCTTAGAACATATAACATTCTGATCAAGAGGCAGTGCTTACTCTTGTTGTTGTTTTTTTATGCTTTATATAGCACGCTCGTTTTGTTTTTCTTGGCTTGCAAAACTAGCGTTTTGCTTGATTAGAAGGACAATGTTAAAAGTATAAGTAAAAGTACAATGTTAAAAGTATAAAATTAAGAAAATACAAACAAATGACAAAATAAATAAGTAAAAAAGAAAATAACACTAATGTCCTACATAAAGGGCGGGGTTATCGCCTGTGGCAATCTCTTCCTCCCAACCCTTAGAGGTCGGCTATTAGTAGTACTAAATACTTGAGACCTAGGTAATAGCAGGAAAATATCATTAGCCGGGCGCCAAGTAAATTGATCACTTTAAAAGAGGCCATTGCGTCTGTTCTAAATAATTATTTAGTTCAAATTCTGCATGCATACAATGCATCATTATAACGGACATGCTACATTATTGAAATGCAAAAATTCCATGTTTGAAGTAAACTAGCAAGAACTTCATCCTACAAAGCCTAAATTAATCAGACACATCCTAATGCTTAGTCCTGTCCATATCCTTTCCACGAGCTGGAAGATCAGGGTCGTTTAAAGCCGGTATTCTTTTGAGGGAACATGCTAAATTAAAGCAAGCTTTAATCATTGATGCATGGGAACTATGTTTTCCGTAACCTTATACTCTGCCGGGCTGTCTCTTTCTTTGTATAGGCGTTCTTCACACCTCGGCCAAGGTGTTTGATAATACAAAGGCAAGAAAAATACACTGCCAATATGGACAGAATGCTTCCTCCGTGATTATTTCACATTGTGTTCACGTGGCAATTTTCAGATTTTATAATAAATCTCTTGTATCTCCGAAACCGATTGACCGATTTTCTTCAAATTTGTTTTAAATGGTAGAATAATATTTTCTCTAAATATTTTTTTAAAAAATCAAACACAATTCTTCCGATTTCCAATATTAGTGATTTCTCGAAGTCAATCGACGCAATTATCGCTAATACTTACTAGTATTACAAATACATGTCCAGGCTTGAATGTCGCTGTCAGAATATTACCTGGCACTTGCTAGTATAACTGACTCTCGACTTATAAAGTTTACAAGTATGGCAGTCGATGTGGTTACCGCACTACACTTGTAATGTAAACAAGACAATCTAGCGCGTGGGTCCGTGATCTGTCGTATGCACCTGATGCTTTGCTATTTCCTCATTTATTTGAGTATTTGACCATATATTGAGGCTCTAGGTTAGGGTAGTAAAATATTGATACTAGTGGTACCTTCCACTAAGAGCATAACTATTGTGTACAAATCTATGGTACAAATTTGACCACTATATTGAAACCCCTAAGGGTAGTATAAAAAATACTTGAATCAATCATCTTGCTATGGTACTCACTAAAAGCATACATGTGTGCAATTTTGTGTACAATTTGACACTAATATGAAGCTCTAAGGTCAGGGTAGTAAAAAATACTTGAAGCATTCATCTCGCCTCGTGCTTACCTTCCACTAAAGAGCATAAACTATTGTGTACAGAATCGGCACTGACAAGAACTCAATTATTGCGAGTTGGCAGACAGAGTCCACCCGATGACAAGTGGTCATTATCTACTTGACAGAACAGGAACAAGAGCTTGTTGCTTGTAATTAACGCTTGACATAGCTGGCATCATTTTTATCGCAAAACAAAGCAAATATTGTGTGCTACCGCTAGTATAGCTACAAAAAACATCACCTATTTAGGTAGGTATTTGGAAATTCGCGCGATAATAAATGAAGAGTGACTGATAATGGGGGCTTACGTTTATTTTATTATTTTTTTTTTAAAACAAGATTTGTGCTTTATTTTTGTAGCTACATCATTTCATTACAATATTATGAATAACAATATTAATAGAGAAGATGCAACTTATTGTATTTTAGTTTTTAGACTAGAAGGACTGGCATGCGTACACTATATTTGGGACCCGCGGACCTTGGTGCAGCCTGGTGGTTTAGGTAGTGGTAGGCGCATGAGCAGTAGGTCACAGGTTCGAATGATGGCTGCCCCAAGTACCTAGTCTTCTAACTCGATTTCGCTGAACATATTCTGGGAAGATCAGCAAAAACATAGTCTTCAGGGAAAATGAGGCTAAGGCTGGTATGCAGAGACGTTTTAGTTATCCCTATAGGGTTCACTGTAGGGTGGTCCCCAGCTTACTTAGGGAATACTACGACCTTGACAATTATTTATTAAAGAAACATCTGAATGCACATGCGCACAGACACTTTAAACAAACGTCTCTGCATAACAAAATCAGCTGAAGGAACAAATGACCCAGGCAACCCTAGAGTGAGGACTCTGCATACCACCCTAATTCATATGAAAATACCTCACTATAGCTTCGAATACTTTTTTAGAGTAGTTCATTGATTTTGGACCAAGTAAAAAGTAAATGAACCTCATGTGGATGGATGAAGATTATTCAGATGATGTAGGTATCTACAAGTCACACATCTATGGTTCTATTTACCTATTCATTGAGAATTTGAGATGACTAGTCACTGTGGCCGAGTGAGTTAGCGCGCTCGGCATTGCACGCATAGTGACCAGTTGACCAGGGTTCGATTCCCAGCGGGTCAGGATTTTTTCTGCTCTGTACTTGGATGTTCGGGGTCCACTCCTAACTCGTGAGTAAAAATGAGTAGCTGCTTTGATGGGAAGCAGCGACTAGTGGCAGAATCATAGACAAAAAAAATAATACGAGATATTGTAAATTAAAGTTGTAAGGTCCTATGATTCTGCGCTACCTACTAAAAATGTGACATAATAACACAGAGAAAAAGCATTATTATTATTATATTATTCATTGAGATGTATCGATAAAATCCACCACTCCATAGGAAAACACTCGTTTTCAAAACAGTGGAAACTATTCAGAAAGCGCAAGGGACACGATTTACATAGGCACATGTCACCACACACTCGCTCGAAATAGATCGACAGTCCAATTTGAAATTCGTTCGAAACGATACTGCACAAAATGGGGACAGATTCAGAACACGTACATCACAATTCGACAGTTTCCGTTGATTTTGAAGTCTTTGGAAACGTACAAGGTAAGATATACAATCTCTTCCACCCAACCCCTTTGGGTGGAAGAGATTGCCATAGGCAATAACCCCACCCTTTAGTTAGAACATATGTTTTTTTTATATTTTTTTCTATATTCTTTTTTATTTTTAGTGTAATATATGTATTGTTTCCATTTTTTTCTTTGTTAAAATAATTATTTGTATAGTACATATTATTATGTCCATTTATATCTAATAAAGTGTTGAATAATAATCATATTTTGGAAGATTTCTTCTGTAAATTTTTTTTACAGAAGAAATCTTCTTCTGTAAATGAAATATCTCTAGGAGCCGAATTGTAGAACAGGATGCAATTATTTAAGATAAGCCTAACTGACCCTCAAGTTGAGATAAAGTGCGCCGTGATTAGTTGAAACTCCTACTAATAGGAAAAGGGTCTGGCTAAGGTATCTTTTGAATTTCATTTCATAAAGCCAAGTCTTCTTATAGGTTTGGGTTGCCCATACACCTCAGCCACATTGGGCCCTTTGTGTAACTATCATGAGGTATCTTAAATTTAATCTATGATTCGGCTCCAAGGCCTTAGAGTTCATGACTTCTTGACCACCAAAGTGTGTATAGTGTTTACCAACTTGACAAATCCTTTGGTCTAGCTCTAAAAAAGAGGTTAAATCAATTTTCCATATCATGTGTTTTATTTACATAATTAAAAGATAGGTACCTCCTAGATAGATAATATATTATCATAATATTATACAGGGCCTCCATAAAGTCTCACCCAGGCCTGGGTTTCTCGAAAACGACTCAAAATATCAAAAAAGGCAAAAACCCGTATTCCTTTATTTTTAGGGGGATTAATTTTTAGCCAAAAAAATTTTGCCTACACGGCCCCAGTCAGGCTGGGCATGGACCAACTTTAAAATCTTAAATAGAATGGTATGTCTTGTGGCATATTGTTTTAATGGTCTTATTAAGAGAAATTCATAAAAACAAATTTCAGTGAGCTACGACTTACCGTTCTCGAGATACAGGGTCAGACGTCTTGCGTAATATCCATAATTATATTTTGACCTATAACTCGTTAACCGTTAATTATGAAGAACATTTTTCGTGTTAATAATAACTCTTTATGGCAAGACCTTTCGAACAAGTTATAACTCGACTACTCGACATATTCTGTTGATGTTAGTTTCTGGTCGGTTTCG
>CM044955.1:11949549-12101761 GCA_024516035.1 Bactericera cockerelli | reverse complement strand
TTTTTCTTCTGCCGTGTTTTATTTGGTTTTTTGCAGCCGGATCGCGATGGAAAAGAAAATATTTATTTCATTTGTTTAAAAATGACAGAAATGGAAAATATTTGCAGCCAGATCGCGATAGAAGAGAAAAATATTCGTTTTATTTGTGTTTATTCACATTAAAAAATACGCTCCTACTGTACTTTCAGTACTTGGTCTGCAGCACTGCCGGCTCTTGCGTACACCAGGAACAGTTTCAATTATGAAATGGAATTCATTTCTGCTTTTGTTTATATTGAAAAAGCCCGACCCTTCACCGGAGCACATTTGAAAATCCCCATCATCCGTTATATATCTTTCTTGTCCAAGTTTTGCATCTCTTGCTTGTCGAGGGAATTTTCTTCCCCTGAAGAATTGTTCAGAGATCTAAGTATGAAAGAAAATCCATTTCCTTCATAGTAAAGAGTAATAATATTAAGAATAGTGATATTTTGAGAAATGTCATAAACTAATGCTCCTAGCAAGAAGAGTGATATTCTTAGAAATTAAATAAAATCATGCTTGTCTTGATGATCTCATTTTACATACTGATTCTATTTGAAAATCCGACCACCTGGCATTTCAAATCATCCTCAATCCTCGGTGACATCAATGTATTGTTTATTTTGAAACGTTTCCTCTCATATTTGACGGTCATATTAAATTATTGAAGGTCATATTAAAATCGAGATATTTAGGCACTTGTATTCTTAAGAAAAAACTGAAGTGATGAATATAAAAAATATCTACTCAGAGGATTTTGTAAAACACCTGTAAAGACGGCTACGTATGAGTTCGGTGCGGAAAATAAAAAAATGTATGAGTTCGGTGCCGCCTAAAAAAGGTCATGTATGAATTCGGTGCCCTGGTACTTGCCCTGATGATCAGGTAATTATAGTATTTTTTTCCTTATAGGCATGGCCTTCAATGTATTTTACCTAACCCTACTATAAACCCAAGGCATGGCCTTCATTGTATTTTACCTAACCCTACTATAAACCCAAGGCATGGCCTTCATTGTATTTTACCTAACCCTACTATAAACGCAAGGCATGGCCTTCATTGTATTTTACCTAACCCTACTATAAACCCAAGGCATGGCCTTCATTGTACTTTACCTAACCCTACTATAAACCCAAGGCATGGCCTTCATTGTATTTTACCTAACCCTACTATAAACCCAAGGCATGGCCTTCATTGTATTTTACCTAATCTTACTATTAACCCTAGGCATGGCCTTCAAGGAGGAAATGGACAGCCTTGCTGAATGTAACTGTCTACAACATAATCTACTAACTTAATAACAGCAGGATGACTGTTAACTAACAACAGAGTACATTATAAAAAAACAATCAATTTATAAGTCATTAGGACCGCACCGAACTCATACATCACCTTTTTTCGGCGGCACCGAATTCATACATGCGAAAAAGGTGCGGGTAATCTTCGCACCGAACTCACCTATTGCCGTAAAGACACCGTTTTCCATTGTTCCTTCTAGGTGTTACGAAGTTGCCTGCGCTGCTTTTCGTTGTATATTGGATCATAATTATTCCAAAATATTTTATACAAACAATTATTAAGAAAATTTGTTTGCGGCGCTCTCTAATCGCTTTAACCCGTGAGTGGTCGTGTATAGGGAATTTTTCTCACCCTGTCGGCAAAAGACGGAGCGGCAAAAAAACTGGCCGGTAAAATACCGTCCGGTGCTAGTGTGAACGTGCTGTTATAACTTGGTAATTATTTACTAAAACTTGTCGGGTCTCTCAGTAGCTGTTCAAAATATGTTTTACTTTGTGCTCATAATGAATTGCCGACATACATTATATTCCATTTGCCTGAGGCAGTCTAATAGCAGCGGACGTCTGTACGGTGAGATTTTTTCTCACATCGCGACCAGTAATATATTACGTAGGTACCTAAGGAACGTATGTGCCTACTAGGAACCTTACCTAGGTACCTAATATTATTTTTGATAACTCACTAAAAGGACATTTTTGTTGTAAAAACAAACTTGTAAGTTTAAAAGTAAAAAATAATATAAAAAAGTGCCAAAATTTGGGTGAATGTGGGTAGTTGGTACGATTCCCAGCGAAATTACGTTAAAACCAAATGGAATCAACTGGTCACAATAGCTCTAATTACTTCGCAGCGTAAATTTTTAGGGTTTCACTGAAAACCCTGCAACCAGATAAGAATAATAATAATAATGGTTTCGATTTCAATGGTTGAGAGATAGAGTACAACTTGGGGTACCGCGCCTTGAAAATAACAGGGACCTTGCGCAGGGTTCATCTTGGGTATTGAATCTAATGAAAATGATGATAAACATTTGGGTTGGGTGGAAGAGATTGCCATAGGCAATAACCCCGCCCTTTAGTTAGGACATATGTTTTTATATATTTTCTATTCTTTTTCATTTTTGTCTCTGTGTGGGGGGCAAGATAGAGCAGGGCTATCGCCATATGTTGGGGTGTTAGAATCACGTAACGCGAAAAACTCGGTCGCGACGCTTTGCTTCGGTAGCAATAAGAGCATAAAATAACAATAAGGGCGGATGATTAAAAACACTGTAAGTTAAATTAGTAACAACTAAAGAGAGTAGAGTTTATTGATAAAGCACAAGTAATTTACACGTGAAACTTAGTAAATATGAAATTATACAAGTTTTAAGTTATGAGTTATTAAAGTGGACTGTATGATTTAGATAATGAAAGGGTCTGAGCTATGCCAAGCAACAATTATCACCGAAGAAGTATCTTGGACCTTGGTGATTTAAACTGTATAACACTTTAGGCAGTCAGAAACTCAAGTATCAACTGGTTCCTGTTCGCGAGAGAACTTAGAGTAATTAAAAACACAGAATGAAAACTTGAGGGAAATAGAACTGGTAACCAAAATTACACTTGGTACCAAAAGGCCGAGTTGACAGTTAATGTACAACCGGGGAGCAACTGCTGGTGAGTTGGAGTTAGTTTTACAACTGCGAGTGAGTTGGAGTGTAAAGCACAACTACGAGTGACTTGACGACTTGTTAGTGGCCCTACGACTGACTTGAGATTTGAACTCAAGTCCTTTAAGAAGATTCCTTCCGAAGGGGAAATCGGCAGGAGTTTGTTCCGGCCTTTAAAACCATAATCGGTAAAACTAATCAGAGTCAAGGAGGAGGTCCCAAAAGTTTAAATCTTGGGATTTCCCATGAGGGGAAGTTAGAGGAAAAATTGACTAAATATATGGTCCGTCCCTGATATTCTATGATCGAGACGGTATGTCTAAATCGATTAGGTAAGATTCCTAAAACAATAAAAAGTAGTAACTATAAAAGGTTATGAGGAAAAAATATGATTTATGAGGGTATGTCACCCAATGGACAATATTTGAGGCATTCACTTTCTGTCGCATACCGAGAAAAAGATTACAAGTAACAAATGTAAAATACCTACAAAAAGGATACCGGAAAACGGTAATAAATGAATGGGCTATCATAAAAATATAGAAAGCGATACTAGATCCTTAAGACAAAGGACTTTTGCGCGGAAAGATCACAAGAAATATTACATTAGGTAATATTATTTCTTGGAACTTAAAATGAATCTCGTGAGATATTTTGTTTGGGAAAAAAAACCCAAATTGTGTTCGGTTGAAAGACTGAACAATTTTTATTGTATATATTGTTTCCATTTTTTCATTGTTAAAATTACTATTTTTATGCACATAATATCCTTTTGTATCTAATAAAGTGTTGTATAATAATAATAAACGAAAGCAGGAAGAGAAATTTCTCATATCATCCGACTCTTTTACTCTCAAAATAATCATATTTTATACATATAGGAGCTATATCATACCATTTTTACAGAGTCCATATAATATTATATTACTTCCGAGAAATTTCATATATTAGAAATCGGAAGTATCATGTTCGCTTTTTTTAATACTGACCTATCATACAATTGGAAATATACTCTTTTCAATTTTTTTGTGAAGGATTAAAACAAAAACTCTGATTAACATGGTTCTGAGGGTCCTGTCAATGACCAGCCCCCTAGTGAAAATAAAACAGTAGAGTACATCACTACTGAATTTGGCAGTCGAAATCCACGAAGCCACACAATGTTTGACATTCCTTATAAATTAGAATAATCTTCTTCTTCTTTTACTCTGTCTTATTCCGCTCAAGCAGGGTCGACGTTGTTCAACCTCAGGGTTGAGGTTGATTGGTTTTGGCACATTTTTTACGGCTGGATGCCCTTCCTAACGCCAACGATTCTATTTGATTTAACGTCCTGGACTAGGACGGGGGTTTTACCCTCCATTCGCTGGGAAACGTACCAGCTACCCACATTAACCTCACCCAGCCTGGGTAGGGCCGGAAATGGCAGCCTCACGTTTTTGGATGGAACAGAATTTTCTTCGAAAAGTCTGCCCCAGCCGGGAGTTGAACTCGGGAACTCTGGACTACGGGCCGTAGTCACAACCACTACGCCACGGAGGCTGCGTGTATAAATTAGAATAATACATCTCCTAAAGTTGTCACGGTTTCTCGTAATTTCTTTTACGGGTATTCCCAGTAAGCCGACTTCTACATACACGCATGCAGCTGTCAAAATCTACCCAACCTACTGAATTCGGTACTTGTAGCAACAACAAAAAAATGGACATCACGTCCAAATGAAAAATACACACCCTGTGAGTCATGTCCCGTCGAGGGGTTTTCCACATTTATTATTTGAGTCTCGTAAGCAAAAGACATTTGTCTCGCTTTACGTGAGACAGCTTTCGCTTTTATTTTGCCTGCTGATCCCACCCTACGCCGATCCCAGCGGCGCTTTTAAACAATATGCGGCTGTTGAGAGTCGAGACTTCAAGGAATAACGTATTGTTGTTTATTTGCTGAGAACAAAATCGAAAAAAGGAACAGTCTTAAATCTTTTTTTCATATTTTTATTTTTTCGGATACCACCTAACTGTATTTTTACTTTCCTTATCCTATAATAAGGAAAGTATTGTATTCGTCGAAAATTTGACCTACCCAGTTTTTCACATTTCTGGACGAATTATAGCCTCAGGATACCAAAAAAGTTGTTTTCAGCCATTGGTCCGTGCGTCTGTCTGTCTGTCTGTCTGTCTGTCTGTCTGTGTGTGTGTAAACAGGATATCTCGAAAACGGTAAGAGCTAGAGACTTGAAATTTGTAAGAGCTAGAGACTTGACTGCGGCCGCAGGACCGCAAATATTGGCCGCAAGTGCCGCTTCTTTGAATTGGTTAAAGATACAAAAAAATATTATAGAACAATTATGTCTTAGATTGAAAAAATAATAGGGGTCTCTTCTGATCATTTTTTTGATATCTTGAACTTTTTGGACCTCGGCCCCAATTTACCGGTATTTTGGGGGGGACCCGCTTTGATTAACTTTTTTATTATTTATCGTAGATGGGGGTTGTGACATAATCAAATCCAATGATTTTGAGGTGCTGATTACGAATTTGATATTGATTTTTAGCTAAATGTTACCTTTGAGTCACCAGTGGCTTTTGGTCCTGTTCCAATTCCTTATAATTATGATAAGGAAAGTCGTGTGATGTTTACACCAGATTTTTTGATTATGTTATCATGATGTTGTATATGTACATTTATAATTATGAATGTGTAGGTTAGGGAGGGTCGAACAAAGCGATTTTTTGAATCGAGAATTTTAATCGCTTTGCGGCAGTGGAAGATAACATCCAATTTCGACGAAAGTTATATTTTTGGAAACGCCTGACCATGCTGCAACTTTTTTTTGCTATTAAAATTCTCGATTCAAAAAATCGCTTTTTTCGGCCCACCCTAGACTGTAGGTACATGAGTATTATTATAACATCCAATGTATTGGGAACTCAATATAGATTTTAAAATAATCAAGCAAGTATTTTGATTTTTTTTTTTTTTTATGAGTGTTTCACAGCAGTTTTATTTCGTAGCCATGAAACAGGAGCTACGGTAGACGCTTGTGGTCTTTGTTGTAGCCTGCCCATCCCGTAGTATGCCTCCCCTCTGATGGGCGTGGAGTGACACAATACTTTCCAATTAGGTGCTGGGTCAACACGAGCGCACCGGAAGGTACCCCTACAAACAATTTGTAACCAAATTAATAATACAAATTATTGTCGGCACGGGGGATCGCACCCGGGACCTTCCGCATGGCAAGCGAGTCCCGAACCACTGAGCAATTCGTGCGCTTTTTCTATATTTGTAATTTGACGTGGTAATTGACGCTATAACAAGGTCTTCTTCTTTTGATTCTTTTCTGTCACTAATGTTATTTTGTTTGTCCGTCATGATGTTTGTTTCTCTGTTGTTTGTCGTGACATACCAGTAGAGTCCAAGGATGAGAAGAGCAACGCTGGGGAGGTCCAGTGCAGAAAGACTAGTTCCTTGCAGGATAGCCCACCGTGGTAATTGACTCTGAACCTGTGTTCAGGACGCCAGACGGTGGTGGTCAACAGACATCCTGTCGCGATCGAGGATACAATACAATAAAATACTTGCTTCATTATACAACATACGAGTATAATACTATACAATACTTGCTTCACTATACAATATAGAATACTATACAATACTTGCTTCATTATACAATATAGGATAATATACAATACATGCTTCATATATTATACAATATAGGATACAATACAATACTTGCTTCACTATACAATATAGAATACAATGCAATACTTGCTTCACTATACAATATAGAATACTATACAATACTTGCTTCACTATACAATATAGAATACTATACAATACTTGCTTCACTATACAATATAGAATACTATGTACAATACTTGCTTCACTATACAATATAGAATACTATACAATACTTGCTTCACTATACACAATATAGAATACTATACAATACTTGCTTCATCCTGCAAGAACGAGCCTTTTAGCCAGCGTCGATGGCGCTGGCAACGAAGTTAAGGAACGTCCAGCAGAAGACTTTGTGATGCTGCCATTCCGGCGCAACGCAGGCTGGGTGAGGTTAATGTGGGTAGAAGTTTTGTGAGTTTTCTGAAAATTGAGGGTAACACCCCCGTCGTGATATGAAAATGCAGTTGAAAGCGGCGTGAATTTTGAGAACAAAGTCTATTTTTTCGTAGAATATCCTTAAACTTCTTAAATGTAATGTGTAAATTACCAAAGGATATCAATAACGGTTTGATTACTGGGGACTGTGGTAGTTAACTGTTCTGCTATTTTGGATGTTTTATTCAAACAGTATACATTGTTTTGGTGGGTATTTTTTTCAAACTACATATCTTTTGTTTTAATTAGGTAGGAAATAAAATCATAATTTATGCATACTGTACCTGTTCCTGTTGGCTAGTAGGCCAGAAAAAGGGACCAAAAATATTTTTTTGACGTTGCTATCCTCTTTTATATTGATGAAGATTATGATAAATATTAACTAATTTTTAAATCTATGTAATACAATATTTTTTATTTATTTTAGCCTTATTTATTTCGTACCCATGAACCAGAAACTATACATTTGTGTTCTGTGTTGTTGTAGCATTTAATATCATAAATTATTTATTGCCTCTAAATATTCCACGGTCATTGAAAAATAACGACCAACATTAGACAATACATAATAATTTTACACTAGTTGAACCCAGCTGTCTGGTTTAATATCATAAAAAATTAATTAATAAAAATTATTAAAAAATCATTAATAAAAAAAAATTATTAATAAAAAAATCATCTAATTTGAATTCCACTTACCGATCATAAATATTGAAACCCCTCTTCAGATGTTAACACGTGAAACCGAAACAAATTACCACTCTAACGGAAAAAATAAAAAACCAGAAAAAAATTGCCACCAAATAAAAATTGAAAAAATACCTGAATTTTCACCACTTTTTTTTCTAAAAAATCTCAATTTTTTTTTCTTTCTTTTTTCTCAATAATATATGGAAATACTCTCCGCTCGCAACTTTAAGTTACAGAAAAAAATTGTCTCAGAGTATTGCAAGATTTTTGTAAATCGAAGAGACAGGGCTCTCTCACGACTTCTTTCGACAGAGTCGGCGAGAGATCTACTGAAAGCAACAAGGGCAGTCTTGTTCTGATACCTGATAAACTGGAAAGCGAGAGCAGACGAGAAAACCCCGAGATATCAGAGCCAGAGGAGAGGGTGAGAGGGAAGAATGGGTGAGAAGGATGAGAGGGAGAGGGAATAATGGGTGAGAAAGGAGGAGGGGGAGAGGGAATAGTGGGTGAGAAAGGATGAGATGGAGAAGGAAGTATGGGTGAGAAAGAATGAGAGGGAATAATGGGTGAGAAAGGAGGAGAGGGAAGAATGGGTGAGAAAGGAGGAAAGGGAGAGGGAAGAATGGATGAGAAAGAATGAGAGGGAGAGGATATAATGGGTGAGAAAGGAGGAGAGGGAGAGGAAGTATGGATGAGAAAGAATGAGAGGGAGAGGGAAGAATGGGTGAGAAAGGAGGAGAGGGAGATGGAAGAATGGCTGAGAAAGAATGAGACGGAGAGGGAATAATGGGTGAGAAAGGAGGAGAGGGAGAGGGAAGAATGGATGAGAAAGAATGAGAGGGAGAGGAAATGATGGGTGAGAAAGGAGGAGAGGGAGAGGGAAGAATGGATGAGAAAGAATGAGAGGGAGAGGAAATGATGGGTGAGAAAGAATGAGAGGGAGAGGGAATTATGGATGAGAAAGAATGAGAGGGAGAGGGAAGAATGGGTGAGAAAGGAGGAGAGGGAAAGGAAAAAATGGGTGAGAAAGGAGGAGAGGGAGAGGGTAGAATGGGTGAGAGAGGATGAGAGTGATAACGGTGAGCGTGCGCCTTTTAATTTCCGTATGGCGCTTTTTTCCAAGATTTTCAAACTTGTGCTTCTTTCTCCAATTTTCCTCCCTCTCTCTAATGAGAGACTTTCTCTCGCTTTCAGTCTTTTCAGTCTTTCTCTTCCTTCTCTTCCTCTTATTTTGTCTCTTTCTCTCCATTTCCCTCTCTATACTCGTATAATCTACATATTTTTCCGACCCTATCTGTAGTCTTTCTTCTCTTTTTTTCCATTGTGTCTCGTATTTCCCCTTCTACATCCATGTGTTTCTTTTTTTTCTAATCCCTTTTTTTTACAATTCAAACTATCCTCCTGTCTGTAGATTTCCTGCTCTCTCTGTTTTCTATCTCTTTTTTACTTAATCTCTATCTCTGTCTCTGTCTCTCTCTTTTACTCTCCCTCAGCCTCGTTTTTTTCCCCTTTCTCTTATTCTCTCTACCTCTCTCTCTCTCTCTCTCTCTCTCTTCCTATCTCTATTGCTAGATTGCAGATACAAGGACTTAGTCGAAGTGTTAGCTCGAGATCCGTTAAGCCTAATGGAGATATCAACGGGTTAGTGTTTTTTCAATTTGGTTTTAACGTCGCTTTCGACTTCATGGTCATATCACGAGGAAGGTGTTACCCTTCATTTGCAGGAAACTCACAAACCTGCTACCGACAATAACCTCACCCAACCGGAGTAGGGCCAGAATACCATCATCACGAAGTCTTCACCTCGCTAGACGTTGCTTAACTTCGGTGATCCTACGAGAGTCGGTGCATTCAACGCGCCATCGACGCGACGCTGGCGCAGACAGGGATTAGTGTGTTGCTTCGTGCTAGGCGAGATCTTCTCTCAGTGGCAATTTGCAACAGTGAAAAAAAAAACGAACACAATACTTCCGATTTCTAATATTAGAAATTTCTCGGAAGTAAAATCGGAAGAGAATGGCTTTGTCATTAGCACCGCCCTTGATCAAGTTTCGTTTTATTAATGTCAATTGCTATGTATGTATATGTATATTGTATACATATAGGTATTCTATGTAAATAAAAATTGATCTAATATGTTTAATACTGTTTATTTATTAATCATATTATGTTACATTGTTACAAAAATTGATTTTTATAACAAACTAGCGGGCTGTCGCCCGCTTTGCGGGCCGAGGCATGGCCGTGAAAGCAAAAAGTCCTTTTTCGCCAATGGCAGGTGTTGTAGTGGGAATTTCAAAAAATCCCGTCTTATTGCACATCTAGACTATAAGACAAAGCTACCTACCAAATTTCAGCTTCCTAGGACTTACCAGTTCGGAGAAACAGTGATGATCAGTCAGTCAGTCAGTGACTTTGACATTTATATATTAAGATAAAATCTACCTTACCTTATTATGTTCTGATTGGTCAATTCAATAATGGGAATGGACAAAAACCAAGATGAGGAAAAACATTTTATTTATTTAATTTTAATCCGGACTTTAATGATGGTCCAACCAATAATAAAAACTGAACGACCGAGTAGAAGCTTAATCAGAATTATTTTGAATTATACAGCTTTATTTGAGAGAAAATTTATCAAGTCTGATTTTACAATCTAAAACATCGGCCTAGGTGTGAAGAACGCCAAACTCTTAGTCTCTCATTTTCTCTTTCTCTCTCATGTTCCCCTATATCTTTCTTTCTCTACCCCTATATTTTCTTCCTCTCTCAGTATGTCCCTCCTCTATTCTGCAGGACAACATACTGTAGGCAGGTTGTAACTACTAACATGCCATGTTTCTAATCAGTGCATTTTTTTGTTTTTGTAATTACTGGAACATGGTACCTCAGGAAGTACAAGAAATTTCGCAATGAATTTCAGTTCTGATTAAAAATCTTTTTGTAAAAAATTCACTAACTCCCAAAGCTCGGATAATGTACACGTGCCATCGTGTCGTCTAATCGAAGAGTCTCGTCAAAATAAACTACTGTGCAGAACATGTTTCATAATAATAATAACACTCTTTAGTGAAATGTAACCACCAGGCGAGGTTAATGCTCAAAGCATTTTCTACCACCTAATCCTCATAGTCTTATTATTACGTGGTGGCAAACTCACATTAATGAGGAAAAATTCATGCACTGGGTGGGATTCGAACCAACGCAACGGATCCTAACCACACCCATCCAAATCCTAACCTCGCTGGACTTTGTTTAACTTCAGTGAGAGATCGAGAAGTACAGAAGCAGAATTACGTGAGATTCAACGTTCCATCGAACAGGCTGAGAGAATATTTTTCTGGTAGTACAAAAAAAGCGTAGGTAGATTTAATTACAATTTAATTTAAGAGTATTGCTTTAGTATACAAAGAATGTTGCTTAAATTACAATACAATTTTATCATATAAGCATGACAAACCAGAGAGGTAATACTACCAGCGTGTTTGGAGCATTGCCATCAGAAAAATTGACTTCCATGTTCTATCTGTAAATTTTAATAAAATGATTCAGCAAAAAAAATTATCATTAATTCGAATGGCTTAGTTTTAAAGATGTTCAAAAAAAAATCCTTCCATTCCAGGCTAACAGAGTAAGTAGGTAACAATACTTTAAAACGACTAGAAATGAGGTTCATTTTTCTGTATAGATGTTAGCAAAGATAATTTTTATTCTGAATAAGAGACGTCATCCACAGACTAAGTTTAATCTTTGAAGCAATGAAATGTCAGTATTGTGCTAGCATTGTACATATTGTACTGTACATGCACAAAGATCTCTATATATAAAACAGAAAAAAGGACTACCTACCTACCTACCTACCTACCTACCTACCTACCTACCTATGTTTGTTTGTTTGTCCGGAGTTGTTTAGCCAAAACGGTAAGAGATAGCGAAAAATGTCTCAGAATTGACCCCCCCAAAACCATTATTGCTTTGTCCAGAAAAATTATAAAAAGTTCAAAAAGGCATTGCTGTCCAGCAGTACGGCCATGCCTTAGTAAATTTGAAATTTAGTCCCGTTGCAAAGCACGGGCAAACGGCTAGTAATATATAAAACAGAAAAAAGGACTACCTACCTACCCATGTTTGTTTGTCCGGAGTTGTTTAGCCAAAACGGTAAGAGATAGCGAAAAATGTCTCAGAATTGACCCCCCCAAAACCATTATCGCTTTGTCCAGAAAAATTATAAAAAGTTCAAAAAGGCATGGCTGTCCAGCAGTACGGCCATGCCTTAGTAAATTTGAAATTTAGTCCCGTTGCAAAGCACGGGCAAACGGCTAGTATTGGTATATTAGTTAGTACAATTTTACGAATATGAATTATGCAACAGAAATAGGCTTTGTTTGTAATAGATATGCTATCTACACCAGTTCCGTAAACTCTTTGTTTAAAATTGCCTCAAGTAGTCGTGTGGGTAAGAATGACAGGGATATTCTCAGAATGGGATCCTCTGTTTACATCAACTTGTATGACGTATGTATTGTATGTGTTTTGTTTACCATATGAAGAATGGCACATCTATAGACTTGCCACTAAAGCAGAAAAAGGCGTGTGATAGAATTTCCCTTTGTGTTCCATTTGCTAGAGGACACTTTCAAAACAAAATTAAAGGGAAAAAATCTGAAAAAATAAAAAGGAATAGGATCGAACAAAAATAAATAGAAAAAGTACTTTTCCATTTAGTTCATGTTGGAATATAAAGAACTATAATGAATGATTTGTTAACAGTAGTTAAGAACATTGGTTGCTGACCTGGAGGTTTCGGACTCGAATCCCGGACGAAGCGAGAAATTCTAACCGAGTTTTCCGTTTCCGGAATGGCATGGATGTAAAGGTAAAGAGCCCTGAAGTAATGCGAAAGCGGTTCCGGGGCACAACTACCTTAAAAAAAGACTAGTGATTAATCATTGCCGACCTAAAGTAAATAATATAATGTAGATTACATTTTTTTGGCTTAGTCATTGAGTATACGTATAAAAGATAAATTTTATTACACTATAATGTGTAGTGTAAGAGTACCTGCTACAAAAATAACATTGGAAAAATAAGTAGAGAAGTATTGGTCCTGAAAATGATTACAAAACTTTTTTCCTTTTTTGGTAATAAAATTTTATTGATAACACAATTTGATAAGAAAAAAAGCAACACCTATTTTCATCCTGAATTATCAGACCTGTAATAAATTTTGAAATAGCTAATACTAGAGGCAGTCGCTCGAAATCCGATGAACATCACTAGATACTGTTAGATTTATGTACCAGTTAATTTCCGATGCCTTCACCAGCCCCTTCCTGTCCCACCTTACTCCTGTGAAAAAAAATAACTTCACAAACTTCCCTTTCCTCTTTGGGAACTCCAAACTTACACGTCATACGCTAGCCGAAATATTTATTTCGTAGAGGTAAAATATTTCTCCCTGGCCTGTCATAACTTTGCTGTTAAGGTATTATACTCGTAGCGGGGTATTCAGGTTATTATGCCATGCAGACAGGCTTTTCGTATAAAAAAAATACATCGTAAAATAAATTTCATCGCCTACCTCACCTTAACATGGATATAAAATGAAATTAGTCCTCGTTCTACCGTGCCCGTGCAATTTAATCATACTATTTATAATGTCCTATTCACGGCATAGGCCTTCTAGAAGCTACACAAATTACACAAAATGAATAAATTGTACACAAAATCCGCATGAATACGGATAACCGATACTTTACAACTTAATACCGACATAACACCTATTCACGGGTGGGTGCAGTGTACCTACTGCAGAGTGTGAGGGGGGGTCTTTTTTGTATTTATTTTGATTTGCATTTTATAATTATGTTCGGATTGAGTTGAAAACAACTGGAAATGAGATTTTGAGCACTTGCTTTAACTCGATGTTTGATTTTAAATTATAAATAATCCAGACGAAATGGTTATTTTGAATTTATGTGCATGCAATTACTGTACACATACATAATATTATTGTACATGCAATTACTAGGTATGTTACTTCCGTGCATATTATCTCATCAGATATTTATTTTATTTTTAATTGCCTCATGAAACGCGATAAATACTTGAACGACATTTCCTTATTCAGAATAAAAATTATATTTCCAAAAATCTATAACGTGAAAACGTTTTTCATGACCATTAATAAAAAATTCAGGTTTCATTTTATTAGTTTTAGAATGAAGAGATCAATTAAATCCGAGATTTTCTTTATAAGTTCAGAATGCGAAACTAAAACCTTGTTTGCTCTTCAAAGAGATCCTTTTTTTCATAATTAAAAAATTAAACGAAGCCAGCTGTCTATGGCACGTTGAATACAGCAGTTCACGTTCTGTCACTGAGGTTAAACAAAGTCCAGCGAGGTTAGGATTTGGATGGGTGAACATTCGATTTCAAACCCTCGCAATGGGCTATTCCCGGTACCACTCAGGCTGGGTGAGGTTAATTTAAGTATCTGGTTTGTGTGTTTTCAGTGAATGCAGGGTAAAGCCACGGTTTTACTCTCCATTCGTTGATATGACCATTTAGTTGAAAGTGACATTGAACTAAAAAAATCAGCTTTCCTTAGAAGTCATTAAAGTTTGAAACTTGAAGCGTTGTAACCTTGCGGACTCCGCCCCAATTATTTCTCTTGGATGCCGAGTCGTTCAGACACACAAACAGAAATGAAAATACATATTATAGCTGTCTAATGTATCTTACTTGCCGGTAGTGTTCACTTGCACAGAATAATAAATTCGATGGATAGAATCTAGATACCCACTTCAATAAATGAAGTACAGTCGAGCTCACAAAAAATGGGACAGAAAGCGTTTTATTTATTAAACTCCGTGTATTATCTTACGACAGAGTCTGATTACGATAGTATTATTCAAATTAAGAAAACACAGTGAGGATAGCTCTAAAAATGTTAGGAAGTAAGTTCTAAGCTGGAAAATTTCAAGCAAATCGTGACCACCAACTGCATATTTATTTCCATTATTATTATTATTTTATCGTTTCCTTCATTTTACTGTTTTTACTATGTTCTTCTTTTACTCTGTGTAAGTGTGTACGGAGGGAACAGAATTTTCTGTGTGAAAAGTCTGCTCCGACCAGGGATCTAGGATCCTCGTAGTCCAGGATCTCTGGAGCAGTAGTCACAACCAATACGCCACGGAGGCTGGCTTGCTTTTTACTATGTTACAAGTTATAAAAAATATTCTTTTTAATTGAATTTCAACTGATATTTATTTGCAAAGTAGTTTAAAAATCAACACAAAATTCTTTTCTTGCAACGCGGAAACTCTTTCCTTCGTCTTTTTTGACGGTGTGTGTATGTAAGTGTTAAGTGGAAAAGAATCTTCTTTTTAACTGAATCTTAACTGATATTTATCTGCAAAATGGTAAAAAAAACACACACACACAAAATAATTTTCTTAAAACGTGGAAACTCTTTCCTTTTTTTTGACGGTGGGTGTATGTAAGTTTACAATGAAATGTCGAAAAACACTTGACTCCTAATGATGTACCAACTTTGTGTGAAAGGTTTTGAAGTTTGATCTGCTTATTGTGTAAAATATTCATATAATTCATGGAACACATCTTGTAGTCTGAACAATCAGTCAGCAAATACTTCGAGTACTTTATTCAGACTGAAATTTGAGAATCAATTTAAAATAATACTGTTTTCATATACAATGTGGAGAACGTCAAATTATGTTTAAGAACGGACAAACTGAAGTCAATGAAGAACAATGTATTAAATTTATATTTCCTCAAAGTCGAGAGATAAATAAATAATATATGTGTTCTTTGTGTTATTATATCACAATTTAGTGCGTAGCTTTGTGTTATTATATCACATTTTAGTGCGGAGCTTTGTGTTATTATATCACATTTTAGTGCGTAGCTTTATGTTATTATATCATATTTTAGTGCGTAGCTTTGTGTTATTATATCACATTTTAGTGCGTAGCGCAAATCTACAGGACTTTTCCTTTTCATTCATATTGATGTGTAATATTTACCCATAATCCCGCCACTGGTCACTATATTTATTTATTTATAAACATTTGGATCAAGCTTTATTTACATCTTTTATATAAATGAACATGGTAACAAGTTAGAAATAAATATAAACAAAGCCTGATCAAGGGTGGTGATAATGCCTTCGGCATTCTCTTCCACACCACCCTTATACATATACACACACTATACATATACACATCAAAGGAGCTACTCATTTTTCCTCAAGACGCGACGTATGAGTGCACCAGAGCAACTACACGTAAAGTACGGATCCTAAAAATTCCGACTCCGTGGGGTTCGAACCCACATCACCGTGCGTGCAAGCCTTACCGAGGTAAATCTTAAAATTAGAAATCCCCCCCCTCTCAATTTCTCGGAACTGCATTCTATCAATATTATTTTTATTATATTACGCTTTATTATGTAAGGACAAAGAACAATATTGACAGAACAATACAATAAAATTATAAAGAATAAAAAAAAATAGATCGAATAAAGAAATAAGAAAAAAAAGAGAATAAAGCTAATGTCCTACCAAAAGGGCGGGGTTATTGCCTGTGGCAATTTCTTTCACCCAACCCTTATATCATCAAAACCTAGCCTCAGCCAGCGTCGCGCGTCGATGGCACGTAGGGTACAAAAGTTCTCGTTCTGTCATTTAAGTAAAGCAACGTCCAGCCAGGCCAGGACTTAGAGCGGGGTCAGGTAACTATTCGTACCCCCATGATGCTTCTCGCTATTCCGAGCCCCACTAAGTCTGGGTGAGGTTAATTTGAGTAGCTAATTTGTAAGTTTTCAGGACCATGTAGTTGATAGTAATGTTGAAATGAAAAAAAAATAATAATCCTGTCCTCTCTATTCTAGTATTTTCTTTGTGTACTTCAGAGTATCATAACTAGCTAGAGAGTAGAGAGTGTGTTTTATGAACGCCTGGTAAATATTGATTATGCAATGTGCAATATTGTGATGAATTTTTAGCCCAAATCAAAAGTAAACATTCGACCCAATGCCTGAATTTAGCTAACAAACACTCACACGTAAATTTTGTCTTGAAATTTGAAAGTTACTAATGATACAATCACATACCTAGTTTGAGGACGAAGGTGAATTTTCTGTAAAATGTATTGCGTTACTTTCAATTATAATAATATTTATCACAACTTAAATACTTACTTACTTGCTGCAAAGCATTTATCTAGACATATCATATCATTTGCCAAATTTAGGTACTCATTTTTTAAGTCGTAATTCTACCACTTGACGATATACAAAGTTTAGAAAAATAGCTTCTCATTTTTCCTCACAAGAGTGGACTCAGATCATCCAAACTCTGAATCCGGAAAACGAATTTTAAATCTGGAATAAATGGTAGGTACTTAGGAAAAATACTAAACAAAAAAGACGAAAAAGAAAATAGGTTAAGGAGGGTTGTGCAGATGACATATCATATTATTTTTACAAACTTACTGAATAAGTTTTTTTGCTCCAAATTTCCCTCTCTAGCCTGCAAATATAAAAGAACCTCATTTTATTGGACCTATTGTTGTTCTTTATAATTATTTAGAACCAGCATCCGTGGCGTAATGGTTGTGACTACTGCCCGTAGTCTAGAGATCCCGAGTTCGATCCCCGGTTGGGGCAGACTTTTCGAAGAAAATTCTGCTCCCTCCAAACACGTGAGGCTGGTATTTCCGGCCCTACCCAGGATGGGTGAGGTTAATGCGGGTAGCTGGTACGATTTCCCAGCGAATGGAGGGTAACACCATCGTACATGGATAATATTTTAATAATAATAATACAATCCCGGTAAACGGGCTTGTATTAACGGAAAGAATCCTGTTTACAAATTACAACATTAAAAAACATTTAAACCGAATATCCCTATACAAAATTGTTATCTGAAGAAATTACAAATGACAGTAATAAATTTAAAAGAGTTGGATTCCTGTGCCATGATTGAATCGAATAAACTATACATACATTATCACCCCTTGAATATCAATATGTTGTAAAATTTTGGTAAATGAACCATAAAGTTGTTAATAAATTACATTAATTATTACTAGTGCCATAAATTTATTCAGGGTGTATGCTAGGCAGATAAGGGTTTGCTAGGCCATATAATAAGCTTCCTTCAAAATTTAACTTCCTGTTTATGTTTACTGTATTTTATCTTCCTTGATATAACTTTTGAATCACTCTTCAGAAAATTTATGTTTTAATTTGTGAAAATATTGTTTCCAAGTTTATAGAGTGTAGATAAGCTTTGTTATATTCACTACCGGAGTAGCTAGCTTCTGTGGCTTTCGCGTGATTTTTAAATTGGGATTTTAAAATTTTGGTATCCCAGTAACACTTCATGAAGAAGAAAGAGCCAAGAGAGCCAATTACCCAGTGAGAGTATGTTACAATGAGTAGCGAATATTGACAGCATTATAGATATGGTAAAATAATAATGAATGACGTTTGGAATAATAAAAGGAATAATAAAAAATCACTTGATATTTTTGATACGATTGTTTTTAAACCTTTCCTATGTGATATATTCATGTTATTTGTTTTCTGTTTGTAAATAGAGCTAGGCTCGTAAATATACACCCGTGCTGCGGGAATTTATTATTATTATAATTAGGTAGATGCTTGCAGCCTGCACTATACAATATCCACTAAAACTATAATATACACTATATCCTAATAGAAATAGCTCTAACTCAATAAATTAGAGACAACAATGAAATTGTTGCAGATGTAATTAAGATAAATGTAATTACAGAGCATTCTTTTGATAATAATAATAAAAGGTTTTATTTCTCAAAATGATAATATATTAGAGATGTCCAAAATGTACGAGTGTATTTTTCCATTTCTAACTGTCTATGTTTTCTTCATGACTCATTTCTTCATCAGCTTCACTATCTACTTCACCCTTGTTGGTCTCCACGTCTTCCGTTTTTGTCGTGCGATCTTCTGAGAGTTCTCCCGTGTCATTCCCTCGGGCTATGCCCTCTCCTTCGTCTGGCTGAAGAGACACTTTAATGATGTCTGCCTCGTCCTCTGCATCTGATTCTACTGATGCGTTGTCTTCTCCCTCATGCGTCTTTTGGGACTGACCTTCATTCTGTTCAATATCCAATAGCAGCATGGATAGAGTTGCTTTGATCACTTCAGCGTTACTAACACCAATGTTTGATTCTTCTTGCTTGGTTGTCAGATCCACCAACACGTCTACCACGTCGTCTACATTTTCATTGCTATCAGTTCCTTTGATATTGAGTCCATACAACTCTTGCAAGTCTTCAACAAGGTGATTATAACTAACAACATCAGGACTTTCAACATCGAGACTTTCTAGGATTTCTTTAATTTTCCTGGTTGCATTCTTTAATGCCGTTTCTCTGTCCATTGCAGGCTCTTTGGGTTTTTTCTTCACTCTTGTCTCTTTTTTAATTGGAGGCAGCTTGGTTGGATGACGTATGCTCTTGTGTGTAAGGTCACACAGCTCTCTCATGATTACAACCTCTTCATGTTGCATCGTGTTGTAAATTGTGGAGAGCTTTGCAATATCTTGCTCGTAATTTGATTGACTTTGTTTGTGCTTTTCTTCTTCCAATTTTTTCTAAAAGAAAAAACAGAAAAGTTCAGATCTATTGCTTCAACTTCAACTTCAATTATTTCACAGAAAACACTTTGAGATGTGCTTTTATTGTGCGTCATGCACAATAGCTAATTAGATTTATCCATCCCACTAAGTGTCTCTGGGAACACTGAAATCCACTTTCATTTGAAGTGACACATAATTCCAGAAGAGAATTATTATTTTTTATGACGTAAATCATTTTTACTTCACTTTTTACATTTACCTGTAATCTCTAGTCACGATTCATTATCAAGATGAGTAAAGATAAAATGATTTTTTTTCTTATAAAACCTACAAGAACAACCTACTAAAATCTACTTCCAGCCAGCGTCGATGGCATGTTGAATACACCGGTTCCCTTCAGAACACCGAAGTTAAGCGACATCCAGCGAGGTTAAGACTTGGATGGGTGACCATTCAAATTCTAATTCTCGTGACGCTGGCTTTTCCCGACCCCACTCAGGCTGGGTGAGGTCAATGTGAGTAGCAGGTTTGTGAGTTTCCTGCGAATGGAGGGTAAAACCCCCGTCGTGATATGACCATGGCAGTTGAAAGCGACGTTAAAACCCCACTTAAAAAAAAAAAAAAAAAAAAAAAAAATCTACTTCCTCATAAAAGAAAGATATGTCACGTTTTAGTTCCGTTTATTGATATTCACAAATTTAATTATCACATTTTAAGAATATATCAAAAATTCCTTCATCAATTGGAATCTGTACCTACGTAAGTCACCTAGGTACATAAATTAACATAAATGTGCATCCAATAAACGGTGGTGACTACACTCGCACTTGACGCAGTTTACAGAATTCAACGTTTTTTTTTTTTTTTTTAATAAAAGATAAGTGTTTATCAGCCTTTTTTATTTCGTAGCCATGAAACAGGAGCTACTGTAGACGCTTGTGGTCTGTGTTGTAGCCTGCCCATCCCGTAGTATGCCTTCCCTCTGATGGGCGAGAAGTAATACAATATTTCCCATTTAGGTGCTGGGTCAACACGAGCGTATCCCTTACAAACAACTGTAACCAAATTTTGAATACTTTTTTTTGTTGGCGCGGGGATTCGAACCCGGGATCTTCCACATGGCAAGCTGAGCTATTCGTGCACTCTGTTTGAAAGAAGCAATGAAAATCGAGATTAGATTTAGGGTGAAAAATGTGATTTGAGGCCATATCATAATAAAATAATAGGTAATACTAATGTTTACCATACAAAATACATAAAGTTACATAATATTTTTTTTTTTTTTTGTTCTTGAAATTTTACATTTTCAGTGTACGGGGACAGTAGAAAATTGTCAATGTACATTCTCTTTTTTTGGTTTTAATCCAATTTATAATTTGGCGCTTGGATCTTAATAGCAGAATAATTATTACCTTGGAATTAATTGTAGCTATCTCTCTCTCCAACTGAGTTTTTTCTTCTTTCAAGGTAACGAAAAATCGGAAGGAATCAGTTTTACTCTTGATCATCTTGAGCAACTCAGAATTTTCCTCTTCCAACTTCAACTGTAAAAATATATCAAATGCTGTTAGAAACAATTTCCAAAATGCACTTCAGGTACAAAATAAATCAATGTTGTTAAAAAATAATATTACCTATTGAATGAATTTTTTTTATTATCTAATATCTATGTAGGCAGATTTATTATGAAAATGGTCGTATTAATGTATTTTGCGTATTTCCTGCTTATTTCAAAACAACGTTTCTATGCAGAAAAAATATCAAAGGGGGAAAATCTGCCATACCCAACATGGAAAACCATTAATAGACTGAGAACAGGAGTAGGTAGGTGTAAACTAAATATGTTGAAATGGAAACTATCAGAAGATGACAAATGCGAATGTGGCTCCATCCAAACCATGCAACATCTACTGGTCTGTCCAGAACTACCAACAAAATGTAACACAAAAGATCTTCTAGAAGCCAACAACCAGGCAGTAGAAGTCGCTCGTTATTGGTTATTGGCAAGAAACCATATGAATGCAATTGATGGCCCGGACTCGTATAGTAAGTAAGTATGCAGAAACAAAAATTGCAATTCCTCCACTTCGGATGCTGGGTCTAGAACTTTCTCCTGAAAGAGTCTTTAAGTTAGAAACACTCATTTTAAATTCAGGTAAGACCCTTGTCAAAATATTTAAAATTACATTTTCAAACTGTCAAATGATTGCTGGTTCTGTATTAAAGCTGTACACATTCTGTCCCTACTCATAATTTTCAAATGATGTCATTATTTTTATTGTTCGTGAATAAAATATATGGGTGACCCTTCCACATTTTAACAAATATTACAATAGTATCTATTTTCAATTTCAGACGAGATACGTACCATCTATTTTATCTCTTACTAGCGGGTTACACCCGCCGTTTCGCCAGCCCATCAAACACACACAATGCACACACATCACACCATACACACCCACACACACACACCCACTCACACACAAAATGTCATTTTAGTTTAAAAAAAAAAACGTGAATACTTTTTGTGGCCCATCTATTTTCTGTCTTTATCCATCAGAATTTCGCGACATATATGTAAAATGAAAGCTCAAACCTAAAACTTTCTCGCTCTGAGTCGTAGGTCCTCGCAACAAATCTCGAGAAAAAATGTCATTTAGGTCGAAAAACGTGAATATTTTTGAGTCACCCATCCAATTTTTATCCTTACTCATTGTAGCTTAACCTTAGGGACATATATAACCTAGCCTAGAAGAATTCCCTGATCCAAACGGACCTTTGTCCAAAATTTCAGGTTTCGCGGTCAAAAACGGTGTGATTTGTATAAAGAACATCCATACATACATACATACACAGTACACACATACATACAGACAGCTTTCTTTTATAGATATAGATGTTATTAAATTAATTAAAATTATTAGTTAATTTAATAACATGAGAGTTCGGTTAGCTTAATAGTTTATCGTCTTATTTTAAAAATTTATTACATAATATTTTAAGTTAACCTTTAGGTTTTGTAAGGAGGGAGTAGGTTTTGTATTTTGTAAGGTTTTGTTGTCTCTAAAAGGTATTTCCCGTTAATTCATATAAATAAAAACAAATAAATTCATATAAATGAAACGGGGTTAAGTGGCAGAGTATGCCTAAGGCATTAACTTCGCCCCGGATTACAAGACAATTGTAAATTTGAATTTAAATATTTTTTTTTTTTTCTACATTTTATTATTTCTGTTAATAATTTACTGTTGATTGTGTTGTATAAAAAAATAAAGTGTAAATAACTAAAAAATAAATAATTTTTCACCTGTTTATAAATAATTTAGAAATGTAGAAAAAAAATTAAATCATTTTTTTCTACATTTTATTATTTTTGTTAATAATTTACTGTTGACTGTGTTGTATAAAAAAAAAGTGGAAATAAATAAAAAAATAAATAATTTTTCACCTGTTTATAAATAATTTCAAAATGTAGAAAAAAAATTAAATCATTTTTTTCTACATTTTATTATTTTTGTTGATAATTTACTGTTGATTGTGTTGTATAAAAAAAAAGTGGAAATAAATAAAAAAATAAATATTTTTTCACCTGTTTATAAATAATTTCAAAATGTAGAAAAAAAATTAAATCATTTTTTTCTACATTTTTGTTAATAATTTACTGTTGATTGTGTTGTATTAAAAAAAAAAAAAATAAAAAAAAAAAAATAAAGTGTAAATAAATAAAAAATAAATAATTTTTCACCTGTTTATAAATAATTTCAAAATGTAGAAAAAAAATTAAATCATTTTTTTCTACATTTTATTATTTTTGTTAATAATTTACTGTTGATTGTGTTGTATAAAAAATACTGTGTAAATAAATAAAAATAAATTATTTGTTATCACGTTCATATTAGAAATCCAAAGTAATATTAGGTATATGTAATATTAATATAAAACTATTAGGATTCTTTAAATTTTTACTCACTTTTCGACTTAAGTTTCGCCTAACTCGTGATTAAGCCTACGAGTTAGGCGAAACTTAAATCGAAAAGTGAGTAAAAATTTAAAGAATCCTAGATTTATATTAATATTACATATACCTAAAAACAAATTAAATAAATAAATTTTCACCTGTTTCTGCTTGAGGTCCGCGTCCAAACTCTTGACAATGTTAGGCACGTCTATCCGCACCTCATGTATGAGGGCCTGCAACACGGCCTCCTCCAGCGCGGCCACATTCACCAGGCGGCCGTACTTCTTCACCGTGGCCTCACTCACCTGGCCGAGCAAGGCCCGGTACTGCTCCTGCAGCCGCGTGTTCTCGTTCTTGATTCTGTTCACCACCTTCTCCACGTCCCTGGGGTGTGAGAAATTCAGATCAAGCTTTATTTAGGTCAGGTTCTATGAAAAACACCTAACCTAAAAAACACCTGAGAAACGTTAGTTCCAAAGGATTTGTCAAGATAGCGCCAGTAGAGTATTGCTCTAAACTCTACTGGCGCTATCTTGACGAATCCTTTGGAACTAACGTTTTTCGTGTTTTTCAGGTGTTTTTTAGGTTAGGTGTTTTTCGTAGAACCCGACCTTACAGTTTTTATTTTCAATCATCATCATCATAGGGTGGCGTCATCGTAAACAATGGTAGCCAGACAGTGGAGGAATGACTCAGCACTTCTATCACTGTCTCTACAAGGAGGCTAATAATTGACAAGGGCCCCCAGAACCAAGATAATGCTGGTCTACTCCCTGTTTATAGTACCCCAGCCAGACTGCTGGTCTACTCACTGATTATAGTCCCTCAGCCACACTAAACTATTTTCAAAAAACTTCTAAAAAAAATTGAAATCGGAGCAATAGAATATTATTATTTTTTACAAAAACGAACACAATACTTCCGATTTCTAATATTAGAAATTTATCGGAAATAAAATTAACCGCATTAACCGACCTCAATTTGATCGATAAGTTGGCGAACTTGTAACCTGGAGGTCGGTGGTTCAAGTCTCGGATTCAGCGTAGATTTAGTGAAGCGAGTTTGAATAGTAATAAACACAAATATGATAATTAAAAAAAAAACTTAGGGCCGAGTTATGAAACAGGATTAGATTAATTTTAGTGGACATTATCACTTAAATCAGGCTATATTTCGATGTGTCGCTGTGAATGGTTGACATTCCCAATAGAGGGCGTGTTAAGATATAGTATCCACTTAGATGAATCTAATCCTGTTTCGGAATTTGCCCATAATATGACAAGGAAAGACAAAGCACCGACCTCAGTAGCTTGATCGACAAGGCGGCGACGGACTTGTATCCTGGAGGTCGGTGGTTCAAGTCACGGTTTCAGCGTAGATTTAAAGCGAGTTTGAGTGGTTGTGATATCACGAAAGTGATTAACACTATTATGATAACTTTTTTAACTTTAGGTAAGACAAAGCTGAAAACCTCGAATATTCAACATTCTCTTGGACGATTTTAAAGGTACTACGATGAAATTTGTTGTATTATAGTAGGTATGCGGAATTCTACTGGGCATTCATAAAAAACCGTTTTAGAACTATAGAATCATTTTTGATTTTTCGATGTATGGCTAGCTCTGATATCTGTCCCACTGTGCGTCACGTCTGCATATGTATATCAAGAGAAATGTTTGTCTTGTGGAGAACGCCTCTCAGAAACGATAGGGCTTACATTGTAAAGAAAATAGCTATTGTATCCGTGTATTGTTGTAAATCGGTCAGTATAAACAGAAAAGTGAGAAGTTGTACTAGATGTACATAAATATCAGAACATACCTGGACAGCTGTTTCGAACTTATTTACTCTCATCGGCAGGTAATAGTTCTAAATATCCATGCCATCAACTAACATCTCTATTTTAATCAGTAGGTATAAACAGAAAAGTGAGAAATTGTACTAGATGTACATGAATCTAAAAAGAACATTGAGTGAATTTAGTGTAATACTTACTGAAACTGTTTCTTCTGAGCCTCTGTTTGTTTCTTTAGTTCATAGCTGCGATCGTTAAGCCAAGCGAGCTGTGAGCTGGGCATCACAATGCACTCAGAGAGAGAGGCCTCCTCATTCTTAAGCTGGGACACTCTGAGAACCACTGTGGTCTCCACTTGATTCAGGTTCTTCTGTTTCTCTGTCTGGGTTTTGAAAAAAAAGAAATATGTTTTAGATGCCACCAAAGTATATCAGTCCAGAGATCCTGAGTTCGATCCCCGGTCGGAGCAGATTTTTTACAGAAAATTCTGTTCCGTCCGTACATGTGAGACTGGCATTTCCGGCCCTACCCAGGCTGAGTGAGGTGAATGTGGGTAGCTGGTACGATCCCCAGCGAATGGAGGGTAAAACTCCCGTCCCAATACAGGACATTAAATCAAATATGTAGAATCGTTGGCGTTAGGAAGGGCATCCAGCCGTAAAAAATGTGCCAAAACCAACCAACTTCAATCATGAGGTTGAACAACGTCGACCCTGCTCAAGTGGGATAAGACAGAGTAAAAGAAGAAGAAGAAGAGTTTGAGCATGCAGTTGAAAGCGACGATAAACCCAAATTAAAAGAGTTAACTTATATCAACCACTAAAGCACCATTTCCTCGAAAAAAAAAGAAATAGAAAAAATACTAGAGTAAAATACTAATGTGGTTTAGAGCCTTTTTTTCGTAGCCATGCAACAGCAGCTGCTGTAGACGCTTGTGGCCCGTGTTGTAGTGTTGTACCTTGCCCACCCTGTAGTACGCCTCTCCTTTGATAGTCGATAAAAAAAGATACAAAATTTCCACTCCTGTTGAAGAACGCACCAGAAGTATTCCTTAAACACTACTGTAACCATATTCTGTCGGCTCTGGATTTCGAACCCGAGACCTTCCGCTATCTTATCTTACCCGGGATATCTTACTACTGAGCTTATCGTCCAACTATGATTGGTGAATATAAAAAGAACAGACTAGCTGTAGTAGTTGTCGCTTTTTTACTATTATAAATTAAAGAATTATTATTATTATTTTCAATTAAATTTTTATTAAAAAAAAAATGTTTAGTCGGAATGATTCACATTTCACATTCCTTTTATGTGCTAAAAAGGCTTTAAAAAATGGTGAAATTTCGTTGGAATGTTTACTCGTATTGATCCCTCACCACGATATCATGTATATAAACACGTAATAGAGATAGTTCATCTCTCGGAAAGAGTAAAAAATATCCTGACAGAAATAATAAAATATAATCGCAATAAAACATTTGAATTGTGAAAATTCCATAAGCCGCAATCGCTGTTGTTAGGTACATTTAGTAATACTGGATTATTTATTTATAATAGTTGGGAATTCAATGGGTATTGATCTGGAGAGCGAGTGTATTTGAATGTTCCGAGCTTCTCTCAGTTAAACTCCCATTACATCATTTTGGTAAATAAATACCTTTTTTAAATGCATACACAAATACCCACGCAATAATACTCATGCATTTACATAAAATAATGTACCTGACAATAAATCTCATATAATAGGTACTAGACTACTAGATAACCTATTCCTAGTTGATGATTTGTTGTTTTTGATACTGTAATTTTATTATTATTATTATTATTATTATAATTATTATAAACTAGGTTTGCAGCCACGGTATCTTCAGAAGACATCAAGACTATGGTTCAAAACACAGTCTCTCCAACCCTTTCACATCTAAAAGTCACTAAGATCAAGACCAGGTATATGGACCTGTACTCCTCCTTTCATGTAGAGGTTCAAGCTTCAGACTTTGAAAAGATAGACAATGTAGATGTTTGGCCTGATGGCTGTTTAATTAAGCCATATTATGGTAAATTAATTTCTGACGTGGTCGTCAACGAAATTAGTTAGATTTAATTATTTGACGTTGATATATTTTTATTTATTATTTACAAATTTACAAATCTATTTTTTATTTACAAATCATATTATTTATTTCATAATTAAAAAATGATAAGTATATATTACCAGAATTGTAGGGGTCTTAGGACCAAGAGTTCATTGTTCTATTCCAATTTAGTAGGTTGTCACTATGATTGTATATGTCTCACAGAAACATGGTTAAATGAGAATCATAGCAGTTGTAATTATTTTACAGACCAATATTATGTTTATAGAAAAGATAGGCATGGTCCAAATCCTGATGTAGATGTGCGCGGGGAGGCACTTTAATCTCAGTAAATAAGAAACTCAAGGTCCATAGAAGGTTTGATTTAGACTTCAATGGAATTGAATGTACATGGGTCGAAATCCATTTAGACTCTAATCAGATTTTACTCATTGGTAATCATTACCTTCCTCCCACAATAAATATTGATGTTCTTAAAAACTATCTACAGTTCTTAGAAAATAATATAGATATTAGTTGTACTAAATTGTTGCTCTTAGGAGATTTTAACATCCCCAAGTTTAATTGGGAACTGGGTGTAGGCGAGAATGAGAACTCGTATATCAGAAATAAATCTGACCTAATATTTTCCACTTTAAGTTCCCTAAACCTTGTCCAAAAAAACTTTGAACGGATTCGCAATGAAGACAATTTATTAGATTTAGTATGTACAAATTTCTCAGATGAAATTCAGCTGTCAAAGGAACTTGGTTTGGTAAATTGGGATGATCAACACCCGAGCCTTCTATTAAAAATTTCACTACCCATCTTTAGAAATAACTGTCCACCGTTAGTACGAAAGAACTATTCCAAGGGAGACTACTTGGGTTTGTATACATATCTTGATAGATATCAATACTCTGATTCAGACGTTTTAGACGTATTAGTTGATGACCTTACTAATGCTGTTAACACTGCCATTCAAACCTTTGTACCGGATAAGGTGGTTCGCTCAACCAAATATCCTCATTGGTTCTCTAGAAACTTAATTAATTTATTGCATTTAAAGGAAAAATTTCATAAAAAGACCAGAAAATATGCTAATAACATTAACTTTAGAGTAGCTTTTGTTAAGTTTAGAAATCTTTCTAAGAAAGCTTTGCGAAGAGATGAGCTAGCTCACAAACGTACAGTCGAAGCAGATTTGAAAAACAATCCAAAATTCTTTTGGCAATATGTCAAAACACAGTATAAAAACTCACATGAGGTTAGTATTGTTGATGATAATAATGGCCTGGTCATAGCAAATGAAGATGTTCCTGAATATTTTGCTAACCACTTTTCTTCTATCTATACACCAAGTCATTTATCTTATGATTCTCATGAAAGTCCTGTTTATAATGCCCCTGTACTTGAGCCACCCTCTATTATTACCTCTGATGTTGTCAGAGCGGCTGTTTCCCTCAAGCCGTCCCAAGTATCAGGGTCTGATAACATACCCTCTTTTATAGTTAAAGGCTGTATCAATATAATAGCACCTGTTCTATGTAATATTTTTCAGAAATGTCTTGTTTTAGGTATTTATCCAACTCAATGGAAAACGTCTTTTGTGGTACCAGTTCCCAAAAATAGCAATGTAAGCAGGGTCAAAAACTACAGGCCAATTTCTCTGCTATGTAATTTTTCAAAATTATTTGAAAAAATTTTGATAGGTCATTTAACATTTCATGTAAAATCACAACTCTCACCACATCAGCACGGTTTCTTAAAAGGGCGTTCAACTTCAACCAATCTTATGTCTTATCTACAGTATACTGCCCCTGCTGTGTTGGATAGAAAGCAAGTAGACAGCCTATATTTCGACTTAAGTCGAGCTTTTGATGTTGTTAACCATTTGTTACTTATCAAAAAACTGGAAAATTTTGGTCTATCCCCCTTGTACTTAACTTTTTTCAAAAATTACCTTGAAAACAGAGTTTTTAAAGTAAAAGTAGGAAATTTTTTTGTCCTCTGAACATGTTATTCCTTGTGGGGTCCCTCAAGGATCAAATTTAGGTCCATTGTTGTTCATAATTTTCTTTGATGACATTAAAAATGTCATTAATAGTCATTTTGAAATTTTCGCAGATGACTTGAACATTAGTCGAGTGATCAATGATCCTGAAGATTTTTTCCTTCTTCAAAATGATATAAACTCTATTATTATGTGGTGCACCCTAAATGGAATGTCCTGTAATGTTGAGAAGACTACTGCTGTTACCTTCAGTAGAAAGCATAACACCCTGTATCATAGTTATACAATAAACAACAATGTTGTTACAAGGAAACATGTTCATAGGGACTTGGGCATTTTTTTTGACAGTAAACTTCATTTTAATTATCATGTACAAAAAATAATCAATAATGGTAAAAAATGTTCATCCTTAGTTTATTGGGTAACAAAGCACTTCCAAAACCCCTTGACGTTTAAAGTGCTCTTTGGGGCTCTTGTCCGATCAAGACTTGAGTATTGTTCTGAAGTATGGGGTGGTCTGGGTGTTACAGACACAAAAGCTGTGGAACAAATTCAGAAAAAATTTCTAAGGAAAATTACTTACCGGTCTTTTGGTGAGTCTGCACCTTACGGTATTTCTCTCACTACTTATAAACTTACTAAACTTAGTGTGCGTAGAACATACAAGGATATGCTTTTTATGTACAAACTTATTAATAATATTATAGATTGTCTTTACCTTTTGGAAAGGATCAATTTTAATGTGCCAAGATTAAGTTCTAGACACACTTTGCCCTTTCGGTCCTCACCTTCTAATTTAATACCCCTCAACAGGTTGATGAATTTGTGTAATATTTATCCTAATATGGACTACTCACAAAGAATGGGGTGCTTTGTAGCAGATCTAAAAGATATTCTTTATGGATTATGATTTTCTTTATTTAAAAATGCTGTTATTTTTACTATTTTTATTTTACTTTAGTCAATTATTATAAGTGTATTAATGATGTTATAGGTGGGAAACCACTGTTTTGTAATGCACTCTAAATAAAATAAATAAATTGAAATTGAAATTGAAATTATAATGACAATGGAATGCTGTGTAACGCTGAAAAAACAGTTGTAGTTTCCTATAGTAGGAAACACAACACCTACTATCACAATTATGTTATAAACAGCATTCCTATTAAAAGGACTCATTACCATAGGGACTTGGGTGTTATATTTGATAATAAATTACAATTTGATAATCACATCCAGAAGATCATTAGTAATGGCAAACGATCATCAGGACTAGTTTACTGGGTCACAAAGAATTTTGTAAATCCCTCAACTTATACTGTTTTATTTAGTGCATTGGTTCGGACAAAATTGGAATATTGTTCTGAAGTCTGCGGTGGCATTGGAGCTTCTCAAAGTAATCGTCTTGAACAAGTTCAAAAAAACTTTCTCAGAAAAATTAGCTTTCGTGCTTTAGGTGCCTCAAGCTCTTATAATACCTCACTCACTACCTACAAGTTACAACCTCTTAATGTACGTAGAATATACAAAGACATTTGCTTTATTTACAAAATTATTAATGCTATCATTGATAGTAACCCATTGCTATCCAAATTAATATTTAAAATACCCAGATTAAGTTCAAGAAATTATATACCTTTTAAATGTTTACCGTCTAAAACTGAGCCAATGAATAGATTGATGTCCATCTGCAACACTTACCCAGATATTGAATTTTCTCAGCCTTTATCTATTTTTACTTTAAAACTTCAGGATATACTTTTTCAAAATAATTAATATGTACTTAAATGTATCTAACATGCTCTAGAATTATTATGGTTTTTTTTTTTTGGTAATTGTATCTGCTTCTCTTTTTTTCCCTAGTCAATTATTTTATGTACCTACAATTATTATATCTCATAAGACTTATTTTTAAAATCTCTTTTATATTTTATATACTCAATATTTCATGTTGTATCAGATTGTATTAATTATTCGTGTTTTTTAAGACTGTTTATAATGATATCTTAGTGTGTTATAATGTTATAGGTTGCTTGCAACTGTTTTGTAATACACTTTAAACAAATATACGAAATTCAATTCAATTCAATTCAATAATATTTACAGAATCCCGATAGCTCAGTGGTAAAGGCGGCACTCTGTGAATCCAGAGATTCCAGAGGTCGTGGGTTCGAAACCCAACCGGGACATGACAAGTTATCCTCCCATTTGGGATTCTTACCACATAATAATATGCCTTGGGCTTACTGCTGGAATAATGGGACTTTAGTAGTCTTAATCGGGCATTATAAATAAGGCGATATTATTATTATTATTATTATTATTATAGTAGGTATTGGACTCAATTATGAAGTTCTAAGTTTTATAGTATAAATTTTATGTTCAGTTGAAGTAGAGTATCTGAGAAAGGTCTATGATTCACAAAACTACCGGTAATGCTGTGATACAAACAAAAATACTTACTAATATCTTACGTAACTTACGTTATCAAGCAAAACGCTAGTTTTGCAAGCCAAGAAAAACAAAACGAGCTTGTATACTTACGCTAAATATGTATTACTTACAATTACTTTATCTAGATCTTCGTTACGTTTCTCCATGACGGATCTCAAGTACTTGATAGAGTTAGTCACGAGCATAATCTCTTTCACTATATTGTCTGTTTTTGTTTTGATGACCGCAATTTCTTCTTCAAATTCGTGCCTAACAAGAAATAAGAAAACGTCAAACAGGCACAGTTTCTTGTCTTCTGGGAAAACTATGAACACTTGAAGCACTCCTAACTTGATTAGCACTTCACCATCTTGGTGAAGACAGTCTATCGCTTCACTTATCACGCGCTTTCACAAAATTGTATTATTATTAAATTACCTTTATTGTTCATGGACTGTTATTGGGAAATGTTTTTTAATGGAAAAAAACCATCTATTGTATTTTCTACAGTAGGTATATTTATTCTTGTTTTTACTACAGACCTCAGTATAGTAGCTCGATCAGTAAACCAGTGGACTCATAGCTTGGAGGTCAGTGGTTCAAGCATCCAAGCATCAAAGTTCGCTAATATTTTAGTAAGGGTTCGAGCAATATTGTGAGATTAATTCAACTGTTTTAATTGATTTCATCATGAATTTGTGTAATAATATGATGTATAATTATAATAAAACAAAACAACATAACGAACATCTTACAAATAAAAGATTTCTTCCAATTTTTCAGAGGTTGGAAGAGTTCCTCTTATACTCACAGCATTACCTCTCTGTATAGCAATTGCAATACGCTGAATGAGGTAATGCCGTGATCAGTTGTCACACGGGTCAGCAAAGTTCCTATGATACACCATCATGCATTGTTTTGTCAGTTAGTTTGTTTGTTTTTTTCATACCTTTGCATGCGGACCGACCTCAGTAGTTTGATCGATAAGGCGGCGGACTTGTAACCTGGCGGTCGGTGGTTCAAGTTCCGGTTTCAGCGTAGATTTAGTAAAGAGAGTTTGAGTAGTTGTGATATCACGAAAGTGATTAACACAAATATGATAACTACCTTTGCATGCGGAGCTGCAGCACCGCCTTGAGAGTCTTCGGGTTCATGCCCGCCGGTGGCTGGTTCTCATCCCACACGTCTTCCTCATCCTTCTCCACCGCACCTCCATTCTCCTTGTCGTCCAACTCCATCTCCTGCTCATCCTCCTCCTCTTCCTCCTCCTCCGAGGAGGTGGTGTAGTCGGAGCAATCTATAAAAACATTATAATATAATGTCTTAATTTTACTCCTCGATTAGGACTTTAGTACCGAATTTTGAGGTTGTAATCCCAAGTAGGAAGATAACATTTAATATCCTCATATCCCAGCTAGATTTTGAACCCGTACAACTTCATAATCATACAAATTTGGGTATTTGATATTATTGATAGACATTGTTTTGAAGTGTGAAAAAATAATTTATAAAACTAGTACTAATACAGTCATAATAACCACCAAATATTTTTCTTTGACCAGCACGGCCATGTTTCGCTGAACGCACCGCGTCGCAGGCCTGGCCGCACCGCGGCCACTACCTTATACAGGTGTTTCCTGAAAATCCAGTTATCTTCTTGCGGGTTTCGACTTTACGTTTACATAAGAATACTCGTAACTTGACAGAAAATATTTCACGAGATAAATACGACCATCATTCATAAAAATACTTTTGAAAAAATAAACAATAATAGATAGTAATAGAGATTGCCATAGACAATAACCCCGCCCTTTAGTTCGGACATATGTATATATTTTCTTTTTCCCTGTTTATTTTATTGTTTCTCAATTTTATATTTCATTTTTACCATTATTTGTCTGTATATATGTTCTACTAATGAAGAGTTTCTAAATAAATAAATAAAATAAATTATTCATAAAAATACTTAAAAATAAAAAATAATAGATAAGTTTTGTTATGATTCAATCCATTCAGAGTAACATTACCATCTCTATACTCAGAGTACTTTTTGCTGCTGGACTTATCCTCAGCTCCGCTGCTCTTCCTGGCCTTAACCGCTTTCACAGGCTTCACTTTTCTCATTTTTCATCTTCTTCAGGAAAATGTGTTTCAGGTACAAAAGGATGTATCTGGGAGCATTTCGATTGAATGCTGCAAACGAGTCTTCGACTTCTTTCACTTTTTCTTTCAACTGCGATATTTGTTCGTTGTTTGCACGAATGTGTTTTTCCATTTCAGCAATCTAGGGGAAAAAGAACTTGATTTGTTTTGTTTTTTCCTCCTGGATATTTGATTTCATAAATAAATACATAGTAAATTCATAAATAAATACAAATACAAAAGACAAACGTACTGTTGAATAGGCAATCAATAGCATGTACTACAGGAGTCTACTATTGCTATTGTTTCATTGATGTAAAAATGTACTTTTATATTATGAAGACTCTAGTTTTTCAACAACCGGGTAACATTTTCTTGCCGAAACCAAGTGAATGTCGTCTCGAGTTAGCTACAATTATATAGATGTTACAACCAACCTCAGTAGCTTGATCGATAAGGCGGCAGACTTGTAACCTGAAGGTCGGTGGTTCAAGTCCGGGTTGCAGCGTAAATTTAGTAAAGCGAGTTTGAGAAGTTGTTACATCACGAAAGTGATCAACACAAATATGATAACTTAACTTAACAACTTAACATATAGATTTTACAAAGAAGTTGATCCTATAAATCTAAATTCTACAGCCATCTTTACTCGCCCGTCAAGCCGGGATCAAACTAAAAGTAACATTTTTTTGTGCAATTCTGCGCAACATCTCATGCCCCATAAGACGTTGCGCAGGATCAATTAAGATAGAACTGACTTCACAACACTTCCCATTCAAAATTCGAGACAATACGTTGCACAATGAAATGTTGCGTCCAGTGAGATCCTGGTCTAACATTTGAAATGCCTTCGCTAGTTTTTACCGACCTCAGTAGCTTGCTCGATAAGGCGGCGGACTTGAATCCTGAAATTGTTAGTTCAAGTTCCAAGTTCGGCAAAGATTTTAAGTAAAGCGAGTTGGAGTGGTTGTGACATCACGAAAGTAATTAACAAAAACATTATAACTTTTACTTCCGAGAAATTTCTAATATTAGAAATCGGAAGTATTGTGTTCGTCTTTGAAAAAAAAAAAATATATATCGTCGGCTAGAAAGTAAAACTGACCAAGTGACAGTTGGTCATTTCTCGATTTTTCGTTACTCTGGTTGGATATTAACCTAACTATTAGCTAAAAATCAAAAGTTCGGTAGTATTCAAACATATGCGCGGGAAAAAGCGAAAAAACAATTTTTGACTGGTGGAGATTTCAATGACCAAATGGAGATGGTCCCAATGCAGATGGTCAGTTTTACCTTGCAGCCGACGATATTTCTTGCTCCGATTTCAATTTTTTTAATAATTCTGGACGTTTCATCACTTCCTGTTTTTTACCTTCTCCAGTTTGCCCTGCACATTGACAGCCTCCTCATCAATCATGATCTGGATCGCGGTCTCCCCCCCCTTGAATCTGTCCAGCACAACCGTCTCCTCCTGCAGCGTCAGGAGAAACAATTCCAGGAGCTTCACGGATTCGGCCACTTTGAATCTTTCCAGAGAAAGATTATGAACCTTTTTGTCGAAATTTTCTTTGTTTTTGTTAACTTCAGCCGAAATCAAAGCTTGGTCTAGAATCAGTCTGATGGGAAAATTGTTAACATTATACAAAACATAACTAGACTGATATCACTTTCTGTTAATAATAATAATAATCATCTTCATAGAGTGGCGTGAACGATGGTAACCAGACAGTGGAGGAATGTCTCAGCACTTCTACCACTGTCTTTACAAGGAGGCTAATACTTTTACTTTACAAGGGCCCCCAGAAACAAGCCAATGCTGGTCTACTACCTGTTTATAGTCCCCCTGTTAATAATAATAATAATGGTTCAATATTTCTAGAACAGGCTGTGCTTGAAACGTACAATAGAAAAATTAGGAGGGTAAGTCAGTTCAGAGCGGGGTGAACAGAAGAAAAGTCAAGAGTGTCGGATTTATCACTCTCATCTCTCTGGTATGCATTGTGTCGAGGTGCCTCCTGTCACTCAGTCTTGTCATTTTTTATCAATTGATAACCTCTTCCCCTCCAGTCTCATGTCCCATGTCTTCCTTAATTCCCTGAGGCTCTATTCCTGTGCAAAGTTCCATTTCGTAATAACAATCGATTATTCTCTTTCACTTTTAACTTTAAATGACGGGGGAGAATAAATGGAGAACTTTGTGTATGTCACTGAGGCTCAGTGCAGAGTAATCTGACCTTTCACTCGGGATAACTTGGTTCCGGAGGAGTAGGAATTTCTTCTTCACTATACCTCACGAGGAAAAATAAGTATATACACCTTGTTTTTTATGTAAAAAAAACCAGAGGTGAAATTTTGTGAAAAAATTTAGGATACTAGCGGGCTGTCGCCCGCTTTGCGGGCCGAGGCATGGCCGTGCGGAGAAATAGCGATGAAAGCAAAAAATCCTTTTTCGCCAATGGCAGGTGTTGTAGTGGGAATTTCGAAAAATCCCGTCTTATTGCACATCTAGACTATAAGACAAAGCTACCTACCAAATTTCAGCTTCCTAGAACTTACCAGTTCGGAGAAACAGTGATGAATCATCTTAGTGAGTGAAACTCTCTTTTATAAGTATAGATTAAAAATATTTGGAAAAGTAAATCTGAATGAATAATTTTGTGGATCTGTGCCCCTTACTAACAGTAGATTATAATGATAATGACAGAAAGAATCACATGAAATGTATAACCCCGCCCTTTAGTTAGGACAAATATTATGTATATATTTATTTATTTTTTCTTTATTTCTTCTACTATTATATTGTATTTTGTATTTTCATTTGTAATTATTTGTATTGTATATAATATGTCCTATTACCTAATAAAGTGTAAATAAATAAATAAAAATAAATAAACTTCTATGCACAACACCATAATATCTTCTAATTTCCTTCTCTCTGACGTGTTCTTTGTCTATTTTCTGCTTCCTTTAATTCATTTTTCGATAGAACTTTTTTTCAGTGTTTGCTTTTGATCTAACTTATCTTCTGATCTTTTCAAGAAAAAAGAAATGTATTTTCTTTCGACTTTGTTTTGTTTCTATCAAGGAAAAGGAATGAAACAAATTAAGATCCGGTCGACTGAACAAATTGCTCCCTTTTAATGAAAGTAAAGTGAAATACTAGCAACAAATTGGCATTGAGTTCGTGGAATTTTTTGAAAAGGGTATAATTACGTTTCATAGTGTAAAGATTTGTTTTAAGATTTGGGTCAAATAGAGTAAAAGAATTCTAAGAATTGAGGACCTTTTTTTCATAAAAAAATAAATAAATTGATTTTGTTTCATATCAACAAAAAAATTCAATACATTACTAGAAGACGCATAAGTTTCTTTTTTCAATTTGAATGTGATATGGGGATCGAGCAAAATTTGTCAATTTCTTATACAATAATGTAGGACAAAGTATCCTTGGTTTTTTTTTTTTTTTTTTTTTTTTTTTTTAATCCTTTTGATAGAACAAGATATTAAATGAAGGCTTAACCGTAATCTGTTGGTAATTTTCATTTTCGGTTCGGCGTTAATTAGTCAATAAGTAGATCTCTAGAAGAAACCCTGAGGAGTTATTGAGGAAATGCTCAGGCTGGTATGCAGAGATTTATTTATTTTTTTATTTATTTATTTACACTTTATTAGATAATAGGACATATACAATACAAATAATTACAAACGAAAATACAAAATACAATATAACAAAACAAAAAAAATAATAATAAATAAAGAAAAAATAAATAAATATATACATAGGTAATATATGTCCTAACCAAAGGGCGGGGTTATTGCCTTAGGCAATCTCTTCCACCCAACCCTGTATGAAAATAGAGATGATTTTGTAATCCCTATAGGGTTCACTGTAGGGTGGTCTTGAGCTTGCAATAGGGAATACTTCGACCTTGACAATAGTTTATTAAAGAATCTGAATGCATAAGCGCTGTAAGTAGCTTTAAACAAACGTCTCTGAATAACAAAATCAGCTGAAGGGACAAAAATGACCCAAGCATCCCTATTATTATTATATAATTCTTTATTAGATACAAAAGAACATTATGTACATATAAATAATAATTTTAACAGTGAAAAAATGAAAAAAAACAATATAATATACAGGGTGTCCCACCAAACTTGGACACCTCAAATTACTCGGCCCCTGAAAGAGTTTTTGATAAATAAAAAATCCTAGGGTACATGGTCTAATTATGCGGTTTCAGTCATGAATTTTTTTTTATACAGGGTGGTTCAAAAGTCAGAAATTGAGGTGTCAAATTTCGATTTTTAAATGGATCGACCTGAATTTTATTTGATAATTTTACTTCCAAATGGTTCCTGAGTACTTTTTTAAACAAAAATTTTACATACAGGGTAGTTTTTTTTCGACCAATTTTTTTTCTAAATCTCGAATAACTCAAGATTGTTTAATTTTTTCGATAACAAGAATAGGGAATGTTTGTGTAATGAAAACACGCACTTACAATTGGCATCAATTATTTTTATACAGGGTGGTTCACAAGTGAAATAATGACTTGATTTTTTTTAAAACTGAGTTTTTTTAATTTTTTATTTAGGATTAATAATTCTAACCTAATTTTACACATTTTTTGTTAGTCATATCGAAAAACAAAACTAAAGTGTTGTACAGGGTGAGACGTAATTTTTTTGTGACACCCTGTATATGGGCAGTCAAAGAGACGTAAAATTAAAATAAAAACTAAATGTGCAAGAAAAACTTTGATTTTTAATGATATCAAAAAGTTATGGTGTTTTAACTAATATTGTCGCAAGGACCACCTTGTAGATACACTGAAAAAAAATTTAGGTTCGTTTTTACTAAACAGTTTTGTAAAGGATTTTTAATCAAAAATTTCGTTAAAATAACAAGAAATTGATAAATCCCACTAATAGTCATTTGAGATTTTACTTGGGCGTTCGTAAGAATAATCAATCAATTCTTGTAAATCGTCTGATCGTAAAATCAACTAACGTGTTAATTACCGCAATCAGAACATTAGTTATGCTTACCAAGTTCTGTTTTGCTGGATCTATTACCAATATATTGGTAAGATTTACAAAAAGTTTGGTTAAATCTAATGAAATTATTCTGTTAAAAATACCACCTGATTAGTACATGTCTGATAATTAACAAACAAAAATCGTTACTCTTACCAGATTTATATAATATGATAAAATACACAAAACAGTATTCGTTGGTTTAACAACATTTTATCTAAAATTACAAAACATGTTTGTTAAATGAACCATACGGTTTCAGATTTCTGACAGATTTGTTTAGCTAAGTTTACTAAACTTTTTTGTAAAACTCGGTCGTTATGAAAATCATTTGTAGTCCCAACGAAAGTTTTGTTAATCACCCCTAGTCAGTGACGGTTACAAGACTCTTTGATTAGATTTACTAAACAGAATTGTAGATTGAACAAAATTCTTGCTAAAACACGTGTGTCGAGAGACGAAAGAGACAAAAGATCTACAACAATTAATAGATACCGAAATCAATTTCAGATTCAGTTGTTTTATGTTGATTGATGGCCCTGTGATTATTACGTCATATCTTTTTAAAATGGTATTGTTTTTTTTTTCTTCAAAATCAAATTGATTTATTTATTTAAATATTAACGTCCACTGGAGAACCTTAATATCTAAATACACAGTTAATTTTAATATTTACATAGTTAATATTAATAATGTCATGCTTGGGTTTATTCGTAGATGTTTTGTGTGGTTTGGGTTGATAGGTATTGTGAAAGTTTAGTTATTGGGTGTTTTGTGTAAGTCTGGATTTGGTTGATAGGTGATGTGAGATTTTGGTTGTTTGATGTGTTGTCTAAGTCTGTGTTTGTTGGTTATGTTAATGTGGTTGATGTGTACTTAGTGTGTTGTGTAAGTGAGTCGTGTGAATTTGGTGATTCTTTTTTATTTATATAATAAAAAATGATTTTTGTGTTTAAGAGGTTTAAATTTTTAAAACTCTATTTTGCATAGTTATTTCATCATTTAAAACTTTAATTGTATGTATTTTAAATGTCTCTTATTGCATTTTAAACAAATGAATCTGTGTTTCTCAATAAAAGTGTTACATACACGCCTATTTTTAAATTATTGCAATTATATTTTGAATTATTTTCTCATAATGACTTAGTAACTGACATTGTTGTAAAAGTTTACTACAGGCGTTTCTGAAGTTCACTATGATTATCAGTGAAGTTTACTGAGGTTATCAGTGAAGTTTATTGAAACTATCAGTAAAGTTTATACTGAAACTATCAGTAAAATTTACTAATATTGTTCGTGAGGTTCACTAAACGAGTCAATAGTGTGAACGAAATGCGTTGCTTAAACTTACTAAACAGTTTAGTAGATTTAACCAATCTCTGGCGTTAGCAATAACAAGTCTGGTTGTTAAATCAACTATTACTATGTTTAAAATTACAAAACACTATCATAAGCCATACTGAGTCGATTGAATGGACTAATGAAGTATTTTGTAAACTTTACTAAACAGTATTGTAAATTCAACAAATTGAAGGAAACAACCAAGCTTAACAAGATGATTCGTAAGCATTATGAATGCATGCTTGAGATCTTACTAAATACTTTAGTAAAGACAATGGAATTTTTTTCTTGTCAAAAATACAATGATGAGTTTAGTAAAAGTAACTAAACATAAATTTGTTGGATGAACGAAAGATATAATTATCTTTACTAATTAGAGTTTACGAAATTTGATTTGTAATCTTAACAAAACATTTTGCTGTCACTCAATCAACCCTAAGACTTGTGAAATTTACTAAAGTTTTAGTAAGCCCTACAATAAATTTTTTTCAGTGTATTCTCTTATACTATCATGTGGGTACTCGAGGTTGTATAAAATTCAACGAAGACTTCGAATCGTGGGGAAAAACAAGTAAAAAACACGAACTTTGAAGCCATTTTCAATTTGGTGTACACACTGAATGATTTTAAAACTAGAAATAAAAAATAGGTAGGTGTAGACACAAAATTGAAAATGGCTTTTTGAATTAATTTTTTTCTTTCAGATTTGGACTCCTCGTTGAATTTTAGACAATTGCGACTACCCATATGATGTTTTAAGAAAATATCTACAGGGTGGTCCATGTGACAATATTAGTTAAAACACCATAACTTTTTTATATAATTAATTATCGAAGTTTTTCTTGCACATTTAGGCCCGTATTTTTGAACGACCCTAAAACAAATTTAGTGTGAGTGGTCCGGATAAACGTGCGCAGTGAATCATATCAGCCACAGAGACAGAATTTATTTTGAACTTAAGTTTTGAACGCTTCTCACAAATCTTGAGCGCAGCTCAGCGCATGAGCAGAAACCATTTCAGCCAGAAAGATGTAGATATAAATATAAATAAACAACACGTTTCTTTGCATTTCCAATCAGCTGAACCTAATAGTGAATGAAATTTGTTGAAATTTTGAAGTGTCGGAAATTGGTCACTTTACAACTGCCGGTGATTTCTCATCGGTATTTTTGAAATTCGTGAAGACACATTATAATATTTCTTGGAAGTGATTTTACTTCCTAACTATTATTGTATTTTATTTATTTAGCAAATAGATAACCTTTTTAACAAATTTGTGATAATCCCTTATAATTATGCTGGCAATATTCGCGAAACAAACAAAACGCTAATTTTGCACCGCCAAGAAAGAAAGAAAGAAAAGCTTTTTTATATACCTACGTATATCCACGTATTTTCTTTGGGAAGACGAACATCTTTCAAGAGATATCCTTAATTTTGAATGGCCTAATAGAGCCTGAAAGACCTGAAGACATCTGATTAAGAAAAAAGTTTGCTAACAAGTAGTTTGGACAAACTAATTTACAATAGACATGTTGTATTTATTGAAAGTTAAATATTTGTCATTATATTCTAAATATTAATAAAAAATATTATATGTATCTTTTAATCAAGTATATATGCAAAAAAAAAAAAATATTTTTACAAGGTAGCATTTACCTCTCTCGTTTTTTTTTTTTCATATTACGACGGGGGTTTTACCCTGCGCTCGTAGGAAACTCACAAACCTTCTACCCACATTAACTTCAGCCAGCCTGGGTTGGGTCGAAATGCCAGCATCACGAAGTCTTCACCTGGACGTTGCTTAACTTTGGTGGTCCCACGAGAACCGGTGCGTTCACAGCGCCATCAACGCTGGCTCTATCTGGTTTATTTGTGATTTTATATCACAACGTATGTCGGTAGGTTGACGAAATTTCAAGTAACATATTCATTTTTTATTCTCGTATGTCACAAGTGGTCGTCTCTACCAATACTCATTTTTCCACACCAGATATTAGTGAACCACATAACATCCAAAATACAGATATAAAAAAGTCTAATTCCTCCGGAATTCAAACTCAGCTCACTTCAATGTAAGTCTGGTGCGCTAGACCACTCGGACACTGTGACTCCTGACACCGTCGAGCATAAAAAGTCTTTGAAGGGCTTGGGAAATCATGAGTAATGAGTACATTTGGTAGATACCTGTGTAGAAAATAAGTAAAATGCAGAACATTGAAAAGAGAACATTGGATAGTGATAAAACAATGAATTAACATTTTTCTTTATTAATAAATTAATTCAATTATTGAACAATAGATAGCACAGTTTGAGTTGGACCGGGAATAGCTAGCATCAAGATTGTCCAAAATTTAAATGGTCACCCATCCGAGTCCTGAATTCGCTGGACGTTACTTATCATAATCGACATAACGAAAACTGGTGAATTCAACGTGCCATCGACACTGGTATCAAGATTCAACGTGCCTGTGAGATATAAATTGTAGGTACTTCTTTCGCTGAGAAGGCTGAGATCGGAATAGTAATAATTATTTTCAAATTGGCTTCCATCTCGGAAAAAACTTGTTTAAATTCTTAAAAAGGAAAAAGAAGGTTAAAACTATTAAACAAGAAGAATCACCAGACAAAAATTATTTTTGAAAAGATTAGAAAATGTAAACAATAACACAGATGATTTTCACACAGAGGTGAAAATACCCTCTGTGCGAAATGGGCCATATTTCATAGAAAAATTGTAATTGCTCGTGAGCAAAGAAAATGTTTGCAAGCTTTATTTTTAGCTTTGTGATGGACATATACCTTTTACTTCCATAGAAACAAAAGCTTTTGATATTTGATAAAAGAAAAAACTCTTTATTGTACTCAAAACTTTTTTATTGTAGATCGAAGCAACTCCTTTGGATTTCGGAAGAAAAAGCATTTCCTTCTTTTGAATAGGGCCCAATATTGCGCCTGTGCGGAAACGGAATCGAGCACTGAGATCATATAACATAGAGGGAACCCGATGTATCAAGATTTGCGTTCAAAAGGGACCATCAGTTGATTTCAAAATCAATGCCGGACTTGTAGTAATTTTTCTCTCGCGAAAGAGTGGGTACCTAAACTACCTAATTCTTCTGAAATAATATTTTTACTATTTTCATACTTACATATTAGTAATTTCTGTCTTTGCTTCCTCTTTTACTTTCCTTATTTTCTACTTATTATGTAGTAATATAAGAGTTGGTATCTGACGTGAAAATTTAAGATGTTTAGATGTCCGCCTTTACATGAAGTAAACAAAAAATTCAAATAAATTGAACCAATCAGAAGCCGAGATTTGTTGAAAGAGGGACCATCAGCTGTTCAAAGTTGGACGCAACAAAAATACGGGCCTTAGGCCCGTATTTTTGAACGTCCCTAAAACTACTTTAGGGACAACCGTCGGGATTTTGAAATTTTTTGGCCAATGATGATGATGATGATGATGATAAAATAAAATGAACTTTGTGATGAGAATATCACAATAATTACATAATATGCTATCTGGGGGATGTGACACAGATTTTTTAAATATTTTCTTCGCTGTCACTACTCTCTTCTCCAATGATCAATCCCATCTTCATACCCCAACAACGACTCTCCACTCCTCCATCTTCTCCTAGCTCTTCTTATGCACATACTCGCTGCACGCTGCGCAGCAATTGAAATTTTGGCTCTTACCCATCCTAAGAGGATTGCATAACTTTTCTTCCATTTATCAGCTAGTCTTTCAGTCAGCGTTGTGATAAATGCTTGAAATTGAGGGGCAAGCACTCCATCTACTGAGCACACTAGGGGCGTAAACGTGGCTCGACGCAGTTCACACGCTGGTAGATATTTCTTCTTTTTTTCTTCTTCGGCGCTTCTTAATACAGACAACACGGACCGAGAGACATAAGAAGGAGCGTCTGTGTCAACGACACGAATATCTAGCAACGCCTCCCTCTGTGCCTCCCAGACACCACGCACTGCAATATCTCCCCGTAATCCCTCGCCTTCTTCTGAAATGATGGGCTCCTTGACAGCATTTCCCCAAGCACTTTCACACAATTCGCCCATCAAGTCACGCATCTCATTATGCCGCCTTGTCACTAGACCACCAGATTTGCAACAGAGAGCATGATTCAACGTGAACTCTCTATCGCCACATCCATCACAGGAGGTTGGCATCTTAGGAGGTTGTCTATGATACCTTATTGCTAGGGCATCACGGAACTCCCCGGGTGATAGATTAAAATGGTCTCTTTCTATTGGTAAAACTGAGAGCCAACTTGATGTTTTGGATTTGGTAATCTTCGCAATAGATCTCTCAATTGCTCTTCTCTTAGCTGGTTCAAACTTCAGTACTGTATTTGATAAGAGCTCGCTGTCTATTTCTTCTTTCTTTTGTCTTCCGGTTTTCTTAATATCTTTCATGTTTTTTAAATGGTCATGTAAATTGAAATCTTAATTGTGCGATATTGCCTCTGATAAAACTTTTGAGCATTCTTTTGATGTTTCATAATTCAATTTCGCGTGAGTAGAAGGATCTGGTATTGCTAAACCACCTTTATTCACCGGCAGAGTAAAAATTGTACATTCTTCATCAGTGATTGTTCCATCAAAAAGAGTTGGTATGATTTGGGATTTCAAAATATCATGCAAAGGTGTAAAATGATCATCGATTTCCCCTAAAACTCTTTGGAAATAAGTCCATTGGAATTTAATTGATTTATTGAGGGCAGTATAAGCTTCGTGTGGATGAACTTTGCACACTGCTGTCAGCTTTTGTATTGTTGATGACCACTCTTTTATTTTCTTTTCTGTATAAATTTTTCGTTCATTTTCAGTACCAATGAATGATCCAAGAAATCGTTGTCCAGTTACAATTTTTACACCAGTATTCATGAATATGGCAGCCGCATTTTTTTTATCTTCTTCGGATACGACCAAAAAAGATTTTTCACCTTGGGGAAAATAGTCAAATCTGGGACCATTCAAGTTTATGTCAGTCCACCATTTTTTCAAGTCTTCGAAAGAACCTTGTGCGGAGGCATCATCGGCGTACCAACATTGTATTATTTCTTTATGTTTATCTAAAGACTTTATAAGTGGTAGAGTTGCCAAGGCATAGAGAGGCATTGCCAATGGATCCCCTTGAATTACTCCTTCTTTGCTGTATAAATATTCTTCAGTGTCTCTGATTATTAGTTTTGGTTGGCCTCTGTATGTATTGTATAAAAATCTTGCACATCTTTGCCAGTATATTCGGGCTTGCCATAGTGCCAATTGTCTATTAATAGCATTGAATCCATTATTCGCATCTACAAGGAGAAGGCCCCAATTTGAGTTGGGGAAACAGTTATTGTTGAAAGCATCAGACATCGCATGCACAGCTCCTTCAATTCCTCCCTTGAGACCACTGCAAAGCTGTGATTTGCCACATGCCTCTGTGACATCATCACCTGTTGTTTCAATCATGCATTTTGACAAGATTCTACGAAGACATTCTCCAATACCAATCGGTCTCACACCTGGGCATTTATCCAATGCTATAAGACGGCTGGACATAAGTGAACTAATCATTTTCCAAGGGACTGTTTCGTTATTCAGTTTCATGCACAGTGATACTATAGCATCGCGAAGTCGTGAACTTGCTTGTCCAAAACGCAATAGGAAGTCGGTCCATTGTTCTGCGTTGGACCCCCCTGGACCTCCACCACCATGGATTTTTCTCGCAACTTTCTCTACAATGCCATTTGTAATATCAACTTGATGGAGGATAGGAAGTTCGGCTATGTGTTCTGGTAGTTGAAATAATGAGGCATCAGGTTGTATTGCGTCTGGATGTTTCTCTTTCAACACATCAAGAACTGTCTTTCCAGAAGAATTTACTTCATCAGTTGGACTAAGTATTGAACTTGATCCGTTATCAGTTAACCATCTTACTGCATCTCGAACTTTTCCACGCAACATCAGGCGACTGAAAACTTTGAACTTATCTGTTGTATTTTGATTGCTGTGATTTTTCAAATGTTTATCTGAACATAAAGCTTCTTTGATTAAGATATCGAACTCATTTGTTTTCCATAAATTCAATCGGCGAGCAATAAGGTTCCGAACATCTTTAGCTTGTTTAATAATTTTGTTTCTTTGTAAAATGACTGCAATAAACACTAATAATCTGTCAGATTGAAATTCATTTTTAACAAGACCTTCGATCTCTTCAGCTAACATATAGACAAATTGTCGGGATATGGTTCCATTAGGAAGATCATATTGCTTACCGCGAAGGTCGCATATTTGTTTCCATCTTTGATTCCAGCCTGTATTTGAATCACTGTCGACCTTTATAAGTGGAGCATTGTATGCTTGTTCTATGGTGGAATACGATCTTAATGACTCATCAATATCGACTGTTATGATTGCATCATCTCTTACAACAGAGGGTGTCGAAATGTCACGATGAGCTGAGCTAATATGTATTTTAACTCCTTTTGAGTTTTTACAAATTTTTCTGCAATGGGGGCAAGTTCGCAAAAGGATGTCACAATCTTGAGTTGAAATTTGACTGGAGTTTTCATAACTTGGTATACTCATATTTGTATTATCAGAACATTGGTTTTCCAATCTTGATGATGCTGGGAAATTTTGTTCTTGATTATTTCCATCAAACAATCTATCACCGGATGTGGACGGTTTTTGTGACATAGTGTTGAAAAATCAAAGTTAAAATTTTGGAATTAGGGGTTTCCTTGTAAAATATAGTTTAACATAGCTCTCTGCGTTACATAACATTTGAAAGGAACAGTAAAAATCAATCAAAAGAACTTAAAAAGACCAATTTTAATAAAAATTTAATTTCTAATTTTAAATTGCAGGAGCTCTCAAGTTTGATGTTGCTCGGTTGAAAGTTGGCCACTTTTATGAATCGAGAGATTCATAAATTGTGACTTATGAATCTCTCGATTCCACTGAGATCATATAATATAGAGGGAACCTTACCTATCTCGAGTTGAACAAATTTATGCGTCTAACTTTGAACAGCTGATGGTCCCTCTTTCAACAAATCCCGGCTTCTGATTGGTTCAATTTATTTGAATTTTTTGTTTACTTCATGTAAAGGCGGACATCTAAACATCTTTAATTTTCACGTCAGATGGCGACTCTTATATTACAACATAATAAGTAGAAAATAAGGAAAGTAAAAGAGGAAGCAAAGACAGAAATTACTAATATGTACTAATATGTCCAGCGAATTCAGGACTCGGATGGGTGACCATTTAAATTTTGGACAATCTTGATGCTAGCTATTCCCGGTCCAACTTAAACTGTGCTATCTATTGTTCAATAATTGAATTAATTTATTAATAAAGAAAAATGTTAATTCATTGTTTTATCACTATCCAATGTTCTCTTTTCAATGTTCTGCATTTTACTTATTTTCTACACAGGTATCTACCAAATGTACTCATTACTCATGATTTCCCAAGCCCTTCAAAGACTTTTTATGCTCGACGGTGTCAGGAGTCACAGTGTCCGAGTGGTCTAGCGCACCAGACTTACATTGAAGTGAGCTGAGTTTGAATTCCGGAGGAATTAGACTTTTTTATATCTGTATTTTGGATGTTACGTGGTTCACTAATATCTAGTGTGGAAAAATGAGTATTGGTAGAGACGACCACTTGTGACATACGAGAATAAAAAATGAATATGTTACTTGAAATTTCGTCAACCTACCGACATACGTTGTGATATAAAATCACAAATAAACCAGATAGAGCCAGCGTTGATGGCGCTGTGAACGCACCGGTTCTCGTGGGACCACCTAAGTTAAGCAACGTCCAGGTGAAGACTTCGTGATGCTGGCATTTCGACCCAACCCAGACTGGCTGAAGTTAATGTGGGTAGAAGGTTTGTGAGTTTCCTACGAGCGCAGGGTAAAACCCCCGTCGTAATATGAAAAAAAAACGAGAGAGGTAAATGCTACCTTTGTCCTAAAATGAGGAGGGTACAGTAAAAATATTTTTTTTTGCATATATACTTGATTAAAAGATACATATAATATTTTTTATTAATATTTAGAATATAATGACAAATATTTAACTTTCAATAAATACAACATGTCTATTGTAAATTAGTTTGTCCAAACTACTTGTTAGCAAACTTTTTTCTTAATCAGATGTCTTCAGGTCTTTCAGGCTCTATTAGGCCATTCAAAATTAAGGATATCTCTTGAAAGATGTTCGTCTTCCCAAAGAAAATACGTGGATATATATAAAAAAGCTTTTCTTTCTTTCTCGGCGGTGCAAAATTAGCGTTTTGTTTGTTTCGCGAATATTGCCAGCATAATTATAAGGGATTATCACAAATTTGTTAAAAAGGTTATCTATTTGCTAAATAAATAAAATACAATAATAGTTAGGAAGTAAAATCACTTCCAAGAAATATTATAATGTGTCTTCACGAATTTCAAAAATACCGATGAGAAATCACCGGCAGTTGTAAAGTGACCAATTTCCGACACTTCAAAATTTCAACAAATTTCATTCACTTTTAGGGTCAGCTGATTGGAAATGCAAAGAAACGTGTTGTTTATTTATATTTATATCTACATCTTTCTGGCTGAAATGGTTTCTGCTCATGCGCTGAGCTGCGCTCAAGATTTGTGAGAAGCGTTCAAAACTTAAGTTCAAAATAAATTCTGTCTCTGTGGCTGATATGATTCACTGCGCACGCGTATCCGGACCACTCACACTAAATTTGTTTTAGGGTCGTTCAAAAATACGGGCCTTAGTCTTTCTATTTAATTTTACGTCTCTTTGACTGCCCATATACAGGGTGTTACAAAAAAATTATGTCTCACCCTGTACAACACTTTAGTTTTGTTTTTCGATATGACTTACAAAAAATGTGTAAAATTAGGCGAGGATTATTAATCTCAAATAAAAAATTAAAAAAACTCAGTTTTTAAAAAAATCAAGTCATTATTTCACTTGTGAACCACCCTGTATAAAAATAATTGATGCCAATTGAAAGTGCGTGTTTTCATTACACAAACATTCTCTATTCTTGTTATCGAAAAAATTAAACAAACTTGAGTTATTCGAGATTTAGAAAAAAAATTGGTCGAAAAAAAACCACCCTGTATGTAAAATTTTTGTTTAAAAAAAGTACTCAGGAACCATTTAGAAGTAAAATTATCAAATAAAATTCAGGTCGATCCATTTAAAAATCGAAAGTTGACACCTCAATTTCTGACTTTTGAACCACCCTGTATAAAAAAAAATTCATGACTGAAACCGCATAGTTAGACCATGTACCCTAGGATTTTTTATTTATCAAAAACTCTTTCAGGGGCCGAGTAATTTGAGGTGTCCAAGTTTGGTGGGACACCCTGTATACAATAAAAATGAAAAAGAATAGAAAAATATTTGAAAACATATGTCCTAACTAAAGGGCGGGGTTATTGCCTATGGCAATCTCTTCCACCCAACCCTACAGTGAGGAATCTGCATAAAACCCTTAATCTAAGCTGATGAAACATTTTTAGGAAATACACATGCTGTTAGTAGTTTTTCTCTTTGTGTACACAGTACATCACTGCAAACTATTGGCAGGAGCACTGCCCAGGTCCACTATTGCGCCAGTCTTTATGTAGTGGTTAATTATCTAAATGTGTATTATTTACGATTGGGTCTCATTCGAGGAGAAATTCACAATCCATTCACTGGAAAATCACCAACCAGCCACCCACTGTAACCTCAAAGCCAGAGCAAAGGCGAATAGTATTTCGAACAATCGCATTAAAGTGCTCATTCATCAAGTTTAAACTTGACGTTGGTTAACTTAACTTCACCCGTCGTGATATGACCATGGCAGTTGAAAGCGACGTTAAACCCCACTTAAAAAAAAAAAAATAAAAAAAAAAATAACTTAACTTCAAAATAATGTGTATTCAATAATTCAAGAGGTTAACGACGCGACGCTGACGTTTGATCTATCGAATATTTAATTTTATATTCTCTAGCATGATTTCTTTATCATAATAAAATTATATTAGGTCGTGTTTCTACAGAACTTACCTCAATACTGTGTCCTTCCTCAATTCCTTCTCCAGAGGACTCTCCTCTAGATCCAGTTTAAACATATCTTCCATGTTCATCATACAGATGTCGGATGGAGCAGCATCATGCTCACTCGCTTCCAGTGTTGACAATTTTGAAGATGTTGACGCCAAATCTGGCACTGAGAAAAACGAACTAGATCCGTACATGTCAGCGTCCTCGTTCTCTGGCAACGTTGCGTAAGACAGCGCATGCGTATGCGCATCCCTGGGTGGTAGAGATGAAGGGGAGTGAGGCATCACCAGAGGCTCCAGAGTTCTGCCCAAGTCGTCCAGTGTGAAAACAATCTGTGAGACTTCGTCCTTTTTATCCGCTTCCAAGTGGGAAATGACCTCCGGTATCGCATCAGCAGGAACCTTGTTCAAAATCTCAGATAATGGGGATCCAACATTCGGAGGTGGCTTCAGAAGATCCAATTCAGGACTTGTCCAATTGTTTTGGGGCTCGAATTGTTCCAAACGATTTTGGTCGTCGATCTGTAAATTTTTGTTAGAAAACTATATTTACAGATCACGTCTATAAAATTGAAAATTTCATTTTATTTCATTCATTTTAAGAGTAGTAATAAAACATCATGAAAGTTGAAACTCGGAGGAAAAGCCTTTGAAGTTAAATGAGCGCTTGTGGAGGTGTCTGATGAGAATTATGAGTATGAGCATTAGATAATAGTGGGGAGGAGAATTGGAGTGAAGAGGAGGAGGATAATTAAGATAATAATGGGGAGGAAACACGGTGGGAGGAGGAGGGTGATTAAGATAATAATGGGGAGGAAACACGATGGGAGGAAGAGGAGGGGGAGGGAGAAGGAGAAGGAGGAGTATGATAAAGAAGTATAGAAAGAGAATGGCATTATAGCTGATTATCATAGTATTATGGTCCGAGACGGCACGGAGACGGCACGTCAGCCCCAGCTGCTCAAATGGAATACACCAGTCAATGGTGAGGACGCCAGAGCCCTTCCTCTTCACTCTGCTCTGGTTCTTTTAAACTAGATGACACTATTTCCTTTCCGTGCCATTTTTTCTACTTCTTTCTAGACCCTCTGGTCAAACACTTCTACTTTCCAACCATTTCTAATGCTTCACAAATATCTGGCAACAGATATACGGGAATTGGCGATCCCGGGGTCCTTAGAGCAAGCAACTGATGCAACTGGCTGGTCTTATTTTAAGACGTCCCAGCAAGTAGTGTACATGTCGAGAAGTTCATGAAGCATCAGTTGCGGCCTGGCCGTAGGTTAAAAAGGCTAGGGGATGAAAACCCCGAACAATAAATCACTTGTGAGAAATGGACACTATTAAAAACATAGTACCCCAGACGGGTAGCAAGGAAGCCCTTGAATCCCGTGGCGCGGAACAGGTGGAGGTTGGAGTTTCCGCGTCCTTGTCCCTGGATTCTGGGGGGGACAAAATCAGTGTTTCTCAGGCAGTTCTTAAAACTGCAGATCCAGAGGGAGAGGCACTCACACTAGTGGGAAACTCACCACTGGATCAAGATCTAGATATGCAGATTGACTCAGTTCTGGCCAGTACAGAAGAGTCATCTGTCATTCTTGTACCTTCTGGCAAACCTTCGGTGGACACAGATGGAGACGAGAAGGCGCGTGAGGAGAGGCTACTGAGTGAATCGGGGGCCTCACACACGGAGTCCATCTCTGACCCTCTGTCAAAGCTGAAGATTGGCGCCAAGAAGAAGAAAAAGAAGATGTCGGGAGCGCAACGTCTCAAAAAGAGACGTCAGAGTGCCCTGGCCCTAACGGAGGCTCTCAACACAGGAGGACCATCGAGTGTAGGGGAAAATTTACAGGCGGGTCCTCTAGACCTTGCTAGTACATTGGCCACTGCGGTCGGTGGACTGACTCCCAAGAGACCACCTCTCGTTAAAAGGGTTACTGGGGCACAGCTGAAAAAGCGCCAAAAGCTCAGGCTTGCCGCCCTTCAGAACGCCGAGGCTGGGACGCCCAAATCTACACCCGTTAAAAGGAGTAGAAATGAGCTGACTCCCAACTCGGAAGAATTAGAAGAAAACCCTCAAAAGAAGCGACATCGCTTAAATGAGGTAAAGCCGTCTTACAGTGGTTCTTCAACCTCAGTAAAGATGGCCATTGTCCATCAGGACTATCCAGAAGTGGAGGTAACGGATGAGCAGTTCAGGCTAATCCAAGCTTCCATTATGGATAAGATAGATGGACAAAATACCATCAATCCCAGCTTCAACGGTATTCGTTTAAATGGTGGTGCAGTCATGCTGTACTGCTGTGACGATGCTACAGCAGGCTGGGTCAATAGTGTCTGTGCTGACATGGTGCCTTGGAGGGAGCCTTGCTGAAATCAGTTCCAGCAAGTGAACTCGCTAAAGGCTTTCGAGCCATGTTTGTGGCACCGGAAATTTTGAGGGACCAAACCCCTGAGACCATCCTCCAAAAGGTGGACGGTCAAAATGGTGGTTTCAGCACTTCAAAATGGAGGGTGCTTCACACAGAAAAAACACCTCAAGGCAAGAGGGTTGTTGTTCGGATGGATCAAGACTCGTGGTCAACTATCCAAGCTAAAGGTTTTATAAACCCGGGCTTTGGTAGGGTGACTGTGACGAGTCTCGAAAAGAAGTCCGAAACAAGGACATAATAACTCCAAAATGATAGACGTGGTTCAAATAAACCTTCACCACGCTAAAGCACCCAGTGCTCACTTCAACAAAATCATTTTGGAAAAAAACATACAGCTCGCACTCATCCAAGAACCATATCTGGTTAATGGTAGAGTAGCATGGCTTGGAGAAAGTCGAGGTACTGTCATTTATGACCACAACTCGGCAAATCCTCGGTCTTGTATCTTTGTAAAGGAAGGGATTGTATGCTTACCCATGTGGACCTACATTACTAGAGACATGACCGCAGTCAAAATCAACGTTCAAGAGGGAAGGGTAAGCAAATGCTACATATTTGCTTCTTGCTACCTACCTTTTGAAAATGCTGACCCCATAAGCCCGGAACTGCAAGCTTTTGTCGACCAGATGAGGGAGGAAGGCCAAGACCATCTCATTGGCATGGACGCGAATTCTCATCACAGCAGTTTCGGCAGCAGTAATAACAATGATAGAGGTGAGTTACTACTTAACTTTATAAATAATTATAATCTAATGATTTTTAATGTAGGTAATGAACCAACGTTTGTCACTAGAGCTAGAACTGAGGTAATAGATATCACTATAGGAACTCAGGGAATGGCGAGAGCCATAAACAACTGGAGGGTATTAGATGAGATAATCTCATTATCTGATCACCAATACATTTTCTTCAGGTTATCAACTGATAAAGGTCCATCCACTACATATCGTAATCCCAGGAAAGCCAATTGGCATCTCTTCCGAACATCTCTTAGAAGAGAACTGGTAGAAGTGGATGTAAAGGACAGCAAGACACTAGATGAAGCTGCTCTCTCTTTGGAGGGTGCACTTCTGAAATCTTTTGAGGATTGCTGTCCGATAACACAGAAAAAACACACCAAACAACCCGTCTGGTGGAGTAAAAACCTAGAAAATCTTCGTAAGAAAACTAGGAAACTGTGGAATAAAGCTAAGAGGGATGGTAATAGGGAAGCCTATCACAGGTCACTCACAGTTTACAACACAGAAATAAGAAAGGCCAAAAGGAGCTCATGGAGAACGTTCTGTGGTAGTATCGAAAATTTCGACTCAGCCGCGCGTCTCCAAAAGCTAATGGCAAGGGACCCTTTCTTTGGAATAGGTACACTTGTCAAACCTGATGGCTCACACACTAGTGATAGTAAAGAAACCCTTGAAGTGCTACTTGACGCACATTTTCCCGGACATATCTGTGCCACAACTGAACTCCTTCCCTCACATTCTGAAGAAGGCTCCCACCAGGTGCCATTTCAACAGGATTGGGAGGAGTCTAAGGCTGCGGTCACTAATCGAAGGGTAAAAGCGGCAGTATTCACATTCAAACCTTTTAAATCGCCAGGACCAGACGGAATCTATCCAGTTCTATTGCAAGAAGGATTGGACCTTATAGGTCCAGTACTGTGCAAGCTGTTCAGATGTAGTCTGGCCCTAAGTTACATTCCCAAGTGCTGGAGAAGAGCAAAGGTCGTCTTTTTGGCCAAGCCAGGCCGGAGAAATCTGAGCCAGGCTAAGTCTTTTCGACCGATTAGCCTCTCATCCTTTCTTTTGAAAACACTTGAAAGATTAGTCGATTGGCGTCTGGAAGAGGACTTTATATATAGGATACCTCACAACCCCAATCAACATGCTTATCAGCGAGGCAAATCAACTGAAACAGCGCTGAACGAACTTGTTAGCAAGATTGAATTAGCGCTGAATAATCAAGAGATTGCCATGGCTGTCTTTCTAGACATTGAAGGTGCTTTTGATAACACCTCTTTGGACTCCATAATTAAATCCATCTCGGGAGCAGGTAAAACTATTTCCGAATGGGTTACACAGCTCCTCAAATCGAGGACAATTATCGCCGAACTCTTAGATTCGAAAAAAGAAATCTATGCAACCAGGGGCTGTCCTCAGGGGGGAGTCATCTCTCCAAGGTTATGGAATCTTGTTGCGGACGAGCTTCTTAACGAACTAGATAAGGCGGGTTTCTTTGCCCTAGGATATGCGGACGACTTTGTCATTCTAGTCCGAGGGAAATACAAAACAACTTTGTCAGAACTACTCCAGTATGCTCTCTCAATAGTTGAGAAGTGGTGCTTGAGTAGGGGGGTTAAATTCAACCCTCTGAAAACCACTTTAGTACCTTTCACCAGAAAATATAAGCTAGGCGCCGTCCAGGCACCCAAAATTTTTGGTGAAAGAATTGAAATTGCTGAAGAAGTCAAGTTTCTCGGAGTTTATCTCGACAAGAAATTGACCTGGAATCAGCACATTAAGAAAACCACAGATAAGGCTAAGGCCACACTTCATATTGCACGAAGGTCTGTTGGCAAAACTTGGGGTCTGACACCAGCAGTAACTCGTTGGATATACACAGCTATAGTCAGACCTCGAATCACATATGCATCCTGCATATGGTGGAAGAAAGCTGAGCAGCAAACTGCTCAGAGGGAGCTGGAATCAACACAGAGGTCAGCTTTATTGATGATCTCTGGTTGCTTCAAAACAGCACCCACATTAGCTTTGGAAGTCATTCTAGGGCTTCCACCCTTATATTTATTTATCAAGGGGGAGGCCATCATGGGTGCTTTCAGGCAATCAATCAGTCGCTCTGGCAGGCTACCCGCCCGATACAGGGAACTGATCGAGAAATCTCATGTAACATACAAGCAGAATATGCCGGTTGACTACATGATTCCCAAAAACAACCTTGACCTTTCCTATGAAGTACTAGTCAGACCTAGGTCAGACTGGGAAAAGGAACCAAGCCAAGAAATATTATCTCATGCGGGCATCAAATACTATACAGATGGATCTCGCATGAGTGGAAGCAGTGGGGCGGGCCTTTGCGGACCAGGCTTCTGTAGAAAATCTGAAAGCTTGGGTACACTGGCAACAGTGTATCAAGCCGAGATTTTCGCCATTATAATGGGAGCCAGGCACGCACTGGAAATAGGCTGGAAAGGGAAGAATATTACTTTTTTCTCCGATAGCCAACCCGCCCACAAAGCTTTAGAAACATACCAAGTTAAGTCAAAACTGGTATGGGAATGTGTTGGAACACTTAATGAACTAGCCACCCATAACAAGGTAAACTTGGAATGGATTCCAGGCCATAGTGGTCTCCAAGGCAACGAGGCTGCAGATCTCCTAGCAAGAGAGGCTGCAGAAAAAAGCTTCACTGGCCCTGAACCGGTGCTGGCCATACCCAAATGCCTGGTCCGTTTTAGTGCCAGGAAATGGGTATTGGATGAAGCAAATAAAATTTGGAGTAACTCCAGTGGCATGCGACACTCCAAGCTAACACTAGCAGGATACTCCAAGAAACTCACTCAGGAATCTCTGTCACTAAACAGAAATAAACTAAGATTAATAGTGAGCCTACTCACTGGCCACGGACCACTTAGGAAACACTTACACAGATTAGGACTCTTCCGAGGAGAACCAATCGATTGTAGGCTATGTGGTCTGGAAGAAGAAACAGCAACACACATTCTCTTCGAATGTGAGGCGCTGGATAACAGGAGATTTAGGATTTTCGAATCCAGTAATCTCGAAGATCTCCACAACCAAGAACACCTCATCCAGAGACTGACACTTCTCATGAAGGGAACAGGTTTCTGGACTTAGGGTGTTCAGCATTGGAAAACCATTCCCAACTAAGCCCAGATGGGCCGTCATAGGCACAGAACTGGGAAATAGGATGAGAGATTTTCTCCCTTCTCCCTGGTCACAATAGATCTTACTATTAGGTCGCAGTGTTAATTGCAAGGTGTTTCAGCTGAAACCCTGCAACCAGGTTTCATAATAATAATAAATGGTGAGGAAAGGGATTTCCACTTCCACTAAAGAGTATTATTAATATTATTATTGAGGTAGTTGGGTCGTCGTAATGTGCCTTTGTTGCTATTTGAAAGCCAAAGTTCACTCAAACAAAAAGAAATATGGATAGAAGATAATCATGAAATATATGAGTTCTCAGGAAAAACTTATAATAATTATACACAACCCTTGATAAAAAATATAAACATCGAAATAATTTGAAGATAGAAAAAACACTTGGCTTTTTTGTTTTACTAAACTCTTTATTTTCAGATGTCCATTTCACCAGATACGGCATCGTCAGTGAACAATGAGTTTTATCTTCAAATTATTTCGATAAATAATCAATTGATTAGAATGAAAATGAATAAAGGTAAACGCACCCAAAGTATGATGAACATTCAAATGCATGAGTCCATAATTGGCATTGTTTTTCTCCTTATTTACCTCAGAATTTGACCACAACAACTACTGGAATAATGGGATATAAATAAGTTTCTATTTTTTTTCTAAAGTATATTAGATCATTATTTTTATTATCATATTATTTTTTTTAATAATATTCCGCAGAACGGATTTATAATTACGGGTTTTATAAATAATACATAGGTACAATTAATATACAAGTGACAAACAGTATTCCATCGGGGAAAATCACAAGTGAATATTTTACTCACTTGAAACTTTTTTTCTGGATGACCCATCTCATAGTTAAAGCAAGGAATACTGGGGAAGGCCATATGAAACTTCTTGGGAACGAAAACTTGTCTCTGTTTCATTTCGTGTTGCAGCTGTTTCATTTTGAGAATCAACTCGAACTTCTCTTCCTGCAGGGCTTCCAGTTTATTGTTGAAGTTTTTCTTCAAATTGTAAATCTGGGAGATGATTTTCAATTTGTTTTAGAAATAAAGTTATTTATTAATTTGTACCTAGCATGTAAACAATCTCAGCTCACCAGCGCGAACTATAAATATCATGGTAAATGATTTTTTCGCGTTTTTCATGTCAAAGCGATCGACGCCCGTCGCGTCATTGAGTAGATATGAATTAATAAGTGAGCGAGTATATGAGTAAATTAACTAAAAGGCTTTGTGGCCTTTATGTTGTACCTAGAAAGAATATAAACTTAAAATATTTAAATATTAGAAATAGAAATAAAAACACAATCGAGGGAATCATTTTCAATTTTTATAGTAAACTTGAAGTATTACTCAGATTTAAACTTTCGTCTTCGTACATCGGCTTGAGAAGTTGGGAGAAGAAATATAAAATTAGTTCAAATTGTAAAAATAATGGGTAATATTAACTGTGCAAGATACTTTCTTGCTTTGAAGTACCTACATTGGATTTCTTTTAGTAAAGTTATAATCACTGAAAAACTTTTTCCTCCATCGTTATTATATTAGAAAGGCGCTTACCCCATAAATTATCATGAAACATCTCTGTACAACCTAGCTTGCAACTTTTTTCATTACGGATCCAGGATTTTATTCCCAAATTTGCCGTGAACCAGGCACAACCAACCCTACAAATTATATGAAGCCTAATGAAGGCTTTCATGATTTTCTTTATAAGCTCTATTTTTTTCCTCTTTGAGGCCTTTTGGTAATTTCCCGTTTAAACTGTCTTATCTACAGAACTTCCTTTTCCTCTGCATTGTTTTCGCATCATTTTTAAAAGAAAAATCCTTACCTTCTTAATTTTTTCTCGTTTTCCTTCTAATTTTAGAAAACGATGTTTCCTATTCCTTTGAAAATCGTTTTCTTTTGTTTTCTTTGTAATTTTTAGAAAATAATATTTTTCCTCACCTCCTTCTGTGTTTTCAAAATTTGCAACATTTTGGTTTTGTGGGAGGTTCTCTTGTCTTTGGGCACCCGGTACTGGGGGTCAGATTTCATCGTGTAGTTTCCGATGACAGTGGCGGGCTCTGCGTCCTCTACAGTGGCGCAGTCCAGGGATGATTCCACCTCTGTCTTGCTCCTCTCAAGACCAGTTTCCTCAAATTGAAAATGGGAATACGTTACTGTAGCAATGACCACTTTGGCAGTAGGTAACCACCAGGCAACATCTCTTACTTGGGGTAACCTCAACAGTTGAAAGTAATAAAACTACACTAACTGAAAGGCTAGCTGATAAATGGAAGAAAGGCTATTCAATCCTCTTAGGATGGGTGCGAGCAAAAGTTTCCATTGCTGCGCAGCGTGCAGCGAGTATGTGCATAAGAAGAGCAAGGAGAAGATGGAGGAGTGGAGAGTCGTTGTTGGGGTATGAAGATGGAATTGATCATTGGAAAAGAGAGTAGAGACTGTGATAGAAATATTTCAATTGAACGTTTTAAATAAATCTGAGAAATTGGTTGAAAGTAATTATTTAGTGAATCATAAATAATTTATTTATACTTCTTGCATCCTTGGTTCCCTTCTGGAAGGACAGTCTCTGGGAGAAGTTTTTTTTTATGTTTAAAAAATAAAACATGAATATTATTAATAAGTGTGATATTAAAACTTTGACATGTGTGATATCTCGAATGATATTATGAAATCTTCAGTATCGGATTACAACAGAATTAAAAAAAAGTTGGACATGAAACCTGTTACAAAAGTTCACTTGACTCTCACTTTTCTGTTTATACTGATTAAAATAGAGAGGTTAGTTAATGGCATGGATATTCAGTACTATTACCTGCTGACGAGAGCAAATAAGCTCGAAATAGCTGTATGTTCTGATATTTATGTACATCTAGTACAGCTTCTCACTTTTCTGTTTATACTGATTATACTGAAAGATCGGGCCCGTAAAAGGGAAATACATTATTCGATACACTCTGTGCATTTTTTTTTTTTTTTTTTTTTTTTTTTTTTTCATCATGCAATTTTTATTATATTTATATAAATGAACTGTCTCTCTCTTTTACTCAAATCCTAATAAAGACTCTCCACTTCTATATCTTCTTCTCGTCCCTCGTACACACATGCTCGTCGCTCTTACAATGGTTAATCCAACTCTTGTTCTCAAGTATCCCACCATTCTTCCATAGTCCATTCCCATCTTTTCAGCCAACCTTTCGGCAAGAACTTTAATGAAAGAAATGAACTGTGGTGCATTCATTAGAACAAAATAATGTAAAATTTTCTTGGACTTACAGGCCGCCTTTGAGAGCCAATTTCTTCTCTCCCTTCGTAATATTTCTTCAGAGCTCTCTGTGTTCTCAGAGGCAACTTGTGCTTGAAGCTTTCCAGGTCTTTCAGAAAGGAAGGTTTCTTTTGATTCAGTTCTGGGCCTTCTTTGACTTCTTCTTTGCTCGGTACAAGTGGTTCCCTCATCACTTCTGGGAGGTTGAAACTGATGGAATGAACGAATATAAGACGACTAGGGCAAAATCAAAAATTCAAGATGAAAAATTTATGAAAGTCGAAATTCTAAAAATAACCCTATAGGGCTAAATTGTAAAAAATAGTACAACAAGTTTAAGGGAATACCATTTTTTATCCAAGATTTATGCTGCGCTGTGATTGGAGGAATATCCGACTTAATGGATGGTATTTCTTCACATTTGTTGTAATCTTAAAAGGAATAGAATCCAGTTAATCTGGGTACCAGGACATACTGGTGTAGAGGAAAATGAAAAGCATTATGAACTTGCAAAAGCTGATTCAGAAACAAACTTTATCGTAGCGAACCTGCCCATTGTCATACCTATCGATAAAAGACTATACAATTATTATTATAAACTGGTTGGAGTTCCACAAAGAAGCACCAAGTATCACATCGTCCTCTATTTAGATCTATTGTGACCAAGACTATACAAGTATACATAACATTATGAAAAAAATTATACATTATGGAGTTTGATAAAGAAAACCCACCACAAAACTTTATTACACCTTTCTAGTTAGGTTCAATTTTAAGTGCCAATAGGGCGTATCCTTACCTTTTTTCTTTTTTTTAAAGGTAATTTTGCCCTGGAACCGCTTTCGCATTACTTCAGGGCACTTTACCTTTACATCCATGCCATTCCGGAAACGGAAAAACTCGGTTAAAATTTTTCTGCTCCGGCCGGAATTCGAACCCGCAACCTCCGGGTCAGCAACCAATGCTCTTAACCACTGAGCCACGCAGGTCAGCTGGTGCATATCCTAACCTATCCTATCCTAAAGACACGCATATATTTTATTCTGTACCTGTCTTGAGTGTTTGGCTCCTTCTGAGATATCAACCGTTCCAGTTCTGCGTCGAAGTCCGGTTTCAATTTTCTGAGGGCAAACGATGTCACGTATCCCTCACATCTGAAATCATATCGGTATTTTCAGTCATTTAAGTCATAATTATAACGTAATATAGATATATAATTCCAGTTTATATTTTTGCTGTCGCTGCATGATTTGAAATTAAAAAAAAAGTCATATTATTATACCGAATGCTCAATGCGCACTATTAACTCAAAAGGAGAAATAAACGCAAAAACAGTTCTTTCGGCCTCAAAAGTCCAAAGTCGCCAGTATGTATTTAAGAAGTAAATAAGGGGAGCTCAGGAAAGTAAAAAGGGGAGCTCAGAGGTCTTTAAACCCGAGAATTCAGTTCAAATGATACGAGTTTGAAAGCCACCACAGGAACGAAGACTTTAAATAACTTTTAGAAAAACGAAAATCGTATTTCTCATTAATTTTTTTGGAAAAAACTTTAATTTTCCATTGAACTATTATATTATTGTGCTGTAAGTTTAAAGCTAGCACCAATCAATTTTTCGGGTCAAACTACAGATTTTTTCACATCAGTAGGTCCTCTTCAAGAGTACATACTCTAAACAGAGAATATTAAATTAAAATATAACTGGAGACTTACATCAAAACAGGGGAATGCGGATGCGGAATGCGGATACTTTTTAGCTCCTGTTCAAAAACAGGAGCTAAAAAGTAACACAAAATTACTGTGTTTTTACTTATCACTCTAGGAACAGTAAAATTTCAATACTTTGGTACCGATTTGTTTTCTACGACTCCTGAATGTCACAAGTACTCAAATTGCATATTTTATTATTCATTCAACGGAAGCTTTAATGGCTGTTGATAATAAGTGACAGGTACTATTTCAATTTCACAATACAGACATTTTAAAGTTATTTCTCTTTAGAAAAAGTATTGTATTGGTAGTAGCAGGTAGGTACGTTATATACAGGATGGATCTAAATTACGTGGCCAAAGTTGTAGGGCTAATAGCACCATGGAAATCGAAGTGATTTTGTCGGAAATGCTTCAAAACTGCGGAAATATTGTGATTTTCTAACATTTAGGTGGATACACTGAATTCGCTTTATCTTAATTTCTGTTGTTTCTTTATTCTATAAGATAAGATTATTTGCACGGTTCGAAAGATGATAAAAATTGTCTTAAAATTACAGCATTTCAATATAGGTAAAAATAGTGATCTGAACGTATTTCTAGAGAGTTTCTCAAAAATCGCCCATTTCCCCGTGAAATAATTCCCAAAAAATACTATAGAATATTTTCGATTGCAATAAATCAACGAGTTCTACAAGTGCTAAAATGTTGGTCACGTGATTCACCCTGTATGTCTATTTGTAACTAGAAAGAAAAATATAGTTCTAGATATGAATGAATATGGAAATTTTCATTCAAATAATGGGCATTCAGTAGAGAATATGTAAAAGTGAATGTGCATTATTGTGCAAAGTGCAAGTGTCGGTATTGTATTGAATTGACAGATGAGAGGTTGCTCTCTTGCAGTTTCCTCATGGTTGGAATCCACAGAGTAATTGTAATTTTGTCGATTTAACTGCGCTCCTAGAAATGTTATATGCCCTTTAAAACAACCAAATTCCATTTAAGATTTGAAATTTGGTCCGTGCCCATCCTGTCTGGGGCACTGCAGCCATTTTTTTTTTTTTTTTTTTAAACAAATGAATCCTTCAAAAAATGAAACGATTGTCGATTTCTCAAGTTTTTAGGGGTTTAAAAAAAACTGTGTGAGTATTAAATTGATGCAAAAAAATGGGTACATGTCCTAAACTCCTAACTAGAGAACAGGGTTATTGCCTCTATTCCTCCACTAGTCAGTATTATTACTATTATACAACGCTTTGTTAGATAAAAAAGGACATTATGTACATATACTAATAATTATTTTAACAATGAAAAAAAAAATGGAAACAATATATATAATAAAAATGAAAAAGAATAGAAAATATATAAAAACATATGTCCTAACGAAAGGGCGGTGTTTTTGCCTATGGCAATCTCTTCCACCCAACCCTTTGGAAAGTAAAGCAATTTGGAAACCCCTGAGTCGCGCGGATGCCTGAGGCGGAGAAGCAGGAAGGTTAAACGTCCGTGGAGCATTTGCTTCTCACATGAAAAACGTCGGGTTTGTCTGCAACTGACAGCCAAATAAAAAAAAACCTAGAAACGTAGAAAAATATTCCAGAAGAGAAAGGAAAGACGAAATGAAATGGCAAGAAAATAAACATGACATAGAACAGCCTGAATAAGGAGCGGAAGATGAATTTTTACATCAATTCATTATTATTATGAAACTATTTATTAGATTATTAGAAGAACATAAATACAGGGTGGGGCAAAAGTTTGGACACCCCTGAATAACTTTCGAATGGCTTCTTCGGTAAAATTGAAATTTTGTACGGTAAACCAAGGTAATAAGACCTTCTCTTAGAGTTGGGTCGATTTTTGTTACCGGCCCCAATGTCGGGGCCAGGGGGGCCAACTTCATTTTGTTAAATACGAACCCCACCTTGCGATACATTTTTGGAAAGGTCTTTAAATAAGAAATACATTGGTGCAAATTTTATTTTTTTAAATATTAAATGTTTGCAAATGGCGTCCAACTTTGTGTATGCAGTAAAGTCTGGAAACCCCTGAATATCTTTTGAAAGGGCTTTCTCAGTAAATTTAAAACTGTGCACGGTAAGTCGGGGTAATTAGACCTTTCCAAAAATGTATCGGAAGGTGGGGTTTCGTATTTAAAAAAATGAAGTTGACTTCCCTGGCCCCGACATGGGGGCCGGTAAAAAAAAAAGCGGTCCCATTCTAATAAAAGGTCTAATTACCAAAGATTACCGCACACAATTATAAATTTACTGAGAAAGCCCTTTCAAAAGATATTCAGGGGTTTCCAGACTTTACTGCATACACAAAGTTGGACGCCATTTGCAAACAGTTAATATTAAAAAAAAGAAAAAATTTGCACCAATGTTTTTCTTATTTAAAGACCTTTCCAAAAATGTATCGCAAGGTGGGGGTTCGTGTTTAAAAAAATGAAGTTGGCCCCCCTTGCCCCGACATGGGGGCCGGTAACAAAAATCGGCCCCACTCTAAGAGGATGTCTTATTACCCCGGTTTACCATACAAAATTTTAATTTTACCGAAGAAGCCATTCGAAAGTTATTTAGGGGTTTCCAGACTTTTGCCCCACCCTGTATACAAACCAGGTAAAAATTAAAATACAAAATTGACAATATTAATATATTGTCAATTTATTGATATAAACTAATATTTATTAATATAAACAGGAAAAAAATAAACAAATTATATACATACATATGTCCTAACTAAAGGGCGGGGTTATTGCCTATGGCAATCTCTTCCACCCAACCCATTCATAATCAACAGAACTCCGCAATGACTTGACAAATGCCAATGTGGCATAGAATGAGTTTGGTATTTTGGTGCAAAAACCTCAACGGTCACAAATGCCGGGTTTAGGTAGACTCTATAGTACTCAGATCAAGTAGTATTGAGTAGTTCAGTAACAACACGTCAAGGATTCGTAAAAAGAAATGACTACTTGAAATTATTGATTCTTCCAAATTTACAGCGGAATTATATTCTTATTGATTCTTCTTGTAATTTGTAACCACTAAAGTCTCGTAGTGTATCAATGAAGTAGCTAACTTATAATAATAATAACTCTTTAGTGGAAGGTAACCACCAGGCGAGGTTAATTCTCAAAGCATTTTCTACCATCTAACCTTTAGAGTCTTATTATTATGTAGTCACAAACTCAAACTAATGAGGAAAAATTCATGCATTGGGTGGGATTCGAACCAACGGATCCCTATACTACCTGGATTACCAGACTAGCGCGTTAATCACTTCACTACCAGAACTTACTTGCTATCAAAAAGATGTTTGTAGAAACAGTCCACGCTTTGCAGGAAGTAATTGTACAGCTTTTCATAACCACACCGGCTCTTCTCGATTTTGTAGCGCATTTTCTTTTTGATCAGATCCAGGGGCTCTTTAGCCATCTTCCTGCTGGCTTGAGTTATCCTTGGGTCCAACTCAAAGTCCTCCTCGGAAGGTTTGAGGTGTTCCGGAATATCGTCCAGCCTGAAAGCCAACAAAGGGTTTGTAGAATTTTTTTTCAATACAAATATTAAGAAAAAAAAAAAGATGAGTGTTTCACAGCCGTTTTTATTTCGTAGCCATGAAACATGAGCTACTATAGACGCTTGTGGTCTGTGTTGTAGCCTACCCATCCCTTAGTATGCCTCCCCTCAGATGGGCGAGAAGTGACACAATACTTCCCAAATAGGTTCTGGGTCAACACGAGCGCACCGGAAGGTATTCCTTACAAACAATTGTAATCAAATTAAGAATACAAATTTTTGTTGGCGCGGGAGATCGGACCCGGGACCTTCCGCATGGCAAGCTAGTGCTTAATCACTGAGCTAATCGCGCGTTTATTATTATATTATTTTCCTGAATGGTTACACTAGTTCAAGTGTCCAGGCTCGAATATCAAAGTGTATGACATGTCCTCTGGCAGTCAAACCTGGGACCTGGGTATTTATATAACCATGGCACCCACACGGCAAGCTAGTACCACGATATTTTTGCTCTTGATATTGTACTCCGATTGAACATAAAATTGATTATATTATTATTATTTAACACTTTATTGGTCAACTACACGATACATTCAACAAAGTAGGACATGAAAAAAAAAGTACACAAAATAATATGTAGTGAACCAAGGGGCGAGGTGAGGTGGCTTTGTCTTCCACCAAGCCTGTGTCTTTCTCTTTCACCGAACCCCATTAAATTCACATTTTGGTATATAAAATTCACATCCTCCTGTGTATAAAGAAGACAGATTGCGAGATATAAAAATTCAATCCATATTTCATTCGACTGGAACACATAATTATATTATTCAAAGCATGGAACACAAGAGGACTTAGTAATAATACTTTAAAGCATCTGAGCACTAATACCCTACCCTGGTTTACCTAATTGCCCTAGACATTTCATTCGCTTGACATTTAAATTATATTCAATAATTCTTTTCGAATAAAAAGATACCTACTCTAATCCACTGCATAAATTCAACTTTATCTCTCTCATTTCGTAAAAGATAATACCTTTTTAATAAAATTAAGCGTTGTTCAGGTCCATACATATTGTGATATACTTTAATATTCTACCTAGGTACTAGGATTCAACACTGGTATTAATTAAAGGCAAAAGAAAAAATGTTAGAAAAAAATTGAAATCGGAGCAAGAAAATATTACTTTTTTTACAAAAAAGGACACAATACTTCTGACTTCTCATATGAGAAATTTCTTGGAAGTAATAACAAAAAGACATTGAAGTAAAGTCTTGTGAAAAAGAAGCTTGATAAATAATTTTATCTTTTGTACATCGACAGCAACATTTACAACTTTAGTATTATCATTCCCTAGAGCTCTTAGATCATAACTAATTTTAGAGTTTCTGTATTTCCTCGTCACCGAATTTTTTTTATATTCGGTGTTACTATTTCATAAGTAGTGTGTGTCTAGAACCATATTTTCACATGCCATTGGGACTTTTTTTTATCGCACTTTGGTTGTCAAGATTTTTTTTTGTTATCATACTTGTGTTAATCACAACTACTCAAACTCGGGAAAGTAATGTATTTTTTTTATCATATTTGTGTTAATCACACAAATATGATAAACTCGCTTTACCAAATCTACGCTGAATCCGGGACTTCAACCATCGACCTCCTGGTTACAAGACTGCCGCCTTATCGACCAAGCTACTGAGGTCGGTACCAGGAGTTACCGTTTCAATATCAAGCTGAGTTGTTGCTGCAAGATGTTCAAATTGGACAGCAACTTCCGTTTGTTCTCCTGCACTTGAAGGACCCTATCTCCTTGTCGGATCTTCTGCTTCTCCTCCTCTAGGCTGCTTTCTATGAACTCCGGCACAGCAATGTCCAGATCTTTAATCTGCAGACAGAGTAAACCCACACCTACTTAGTAAGATGATTTTTATTTTAGTTCTTTCACACGTACAAACAAAGGTACAATTACATGTAATGTAATGTAATAATGTATATTTATTTTAGTTTTTCTTTACAATTTTTGTGGCTCTCTCCCTAAGGAATTCTTCTAAGGAGAGAGGATTACTTCATGAAAGATTTCATGAATATAAAAATACTATTAATTTACTATTTATATTTTTTTACTATAATTAATTATTATAACTATCAGTATAGCTTTTTATGTAGGTAAGTAAGTTATGTAGTGCAAACATTCATGAAAGGGTCCGTTCGTGCGATGAATGAATAAACATGTTTGGATTATCTGTTCCAAGTTTGAGTTCTGTACAAATTCCTATCCTTACTTAGCAATTAAGTAGCAATTATTAATGGATTCAGTATGGCAAATTCTAATAAAGTGTACTTGTAAATTTTGTTTTCAGAAGAAATTTGCTTCTATCTAGAAATTAATTAAAGCTTTAACTGAACAATTTTGCCTCAAAGAATTTTTAATCGTGCAAGTAGGTATCTCCCTTGTGGTATGTATTAGGTAAATTCGGAAAAACCACAGTTGTACTTTGGTGGAGCATTAAGCAAACAGTTGAATAGTTTCAGTTTGAAAAACTAGCGTTGCATTTACCTAATTATTTTCTTAGTTTGAGATTTGTTTATGCTATAAGAGTAAGTACTTTTCAATTTTGTTATACCTCGCTTACAATATTGAATAATATTGTTATTCAATAATAATGCAAACTCTAGCATCAATGTCTGGTCTCATTTTTAAAAATCAAAGCTTTCGTTAGCTCACGTTCCTAGTAGATATAAATATATCAAAAATACAACCAGGCCAGATAACAATTACTTACATCATTTAGATCACAGATGAATTACGAATAGAAGATCCATGGATAAAAATGCGTCCTCTGATCCAAATCATTTGAGTTAAAGGAATTAAGTGTTATGTGGCAACCCTGAAATGTGTATCACTGCTGATTTTGGAATCCAACCCAAAGATAAAGAATATCCTGAACATACAAAAAAATCGGAGCAAAAAAATATTTTTTTTTACAAAAACGAACACAAAATATTAGAAATTTCTCGAAGCTACCTTTATGTAATTAATATCTTGTGATTCGTGCGAAATTCGATATTCAAAATAAAACTCGTTATGCAGTCATGAAATACCACTGAACAGTAGTGAACAGGTAGTACTGAATATATCTTAGGTTTCATAAATTTATTCACTCAAAGATAAATCATATCGCTAACACAAAGGGCTAACCCATGTACCATTATAAATGTAGTTATGTGTAATTGCATAAGGTATGCAAAAAGGCAACTCACAAGAATAAGATTTGTACTGAATATGATGAAAAAGATATTCTTACCTAGAACTAACACGTGCATTATAGAGACTCACAAGGTATAAGGGTTATCTGCAAAAGATAAACAAAAACTCTGGGAAAAAATCTTTTTTTTTAAAAATACACCACAAAATTTACTTTTTTCGAATACTTAAAAATTAATTTGTGATTCTTTGAATTTCAAATAAAAACTCCTCTCTTTCAGTCATGGAGCAATTCCAAGTCACCAGTAGTAAAAGTTAGTTGATATTTCTTAGGTTTGATAACTTTATAATAAGATAATATATCGTAACACAAGGCACATGACCATTATAAAATGTCGTTATTGTATGCATAGTATGCAAAGCATCAAGCATAAGAACGATATATGAAAGATATTCTTCCCTAGATAACCTCTTAGAAGACTGATAGTACATTAGGTTTTCAAGATAAACATTATTCAACTCTTGGGGGAGTAAATTACATTATCTAAAATTATACAAAGTTTGTTTATTAGAAATAAAATTAATATTCTCTATTTTTAAGAAAAAAAACAAATGACTAATCGGATATTAAAAAATAAAATACAATGTCCAGGTAAAAGGGACGTTTTGCATTTTGCATCTATTGGACACATGACTGTAGGTATAAAAAAAAAAATGTACATGGAAACGTATTTTTTATAAATTTTCTCACTTTAAATTAATTATGACATATATAGTTATAAGGACAAAGTACAATTAAACATATAAAATTAAGAAAAACAAAAATGACAAAATCAATAAGTAAAAATGATAATCAGCCTAATGTCCACCTAAGCGGGGTTAATGCGTGGCAAATTCTTACACCACTTTCTGTTATGGTGATTGAACAAATAAAGATCAGTAAGCTACAAACTTACAGTTTTTTATTATAACATTTTTTGGCTTTTAGCAATGACAAATAATGCCATAAAAGCGGCATAGAAGAAAAAAAATATAATATTGTAAAAAAAAAAGAAATTAATTAATATTGTTAACATTTATGGTTCGATTACCTAGTGGAGAATCCAGCGCACGGGAGGGATCTATGAATTACTGAAATCTGTCACCCGTTAGGATCCGCGCTGGTGGCCGCTCGGCCGCCATCAGACCGTCGGATGGCCATGTGGCAGCTGTGGCCGGCTGATGTCCGGGCTGAGTCAGGGCGCCTCCGGTCTATCTCTATAGGCGGAGGGTGCCATCCCCGAAACCAACGTAGAGGTAGTTCTTGCTGGGCTGGGAATCGTTAAAAAATGTTTTAAACGCTTTTTCAAATGGATTCTTTCAACATTCATTTTAAAATTCAACAAATGAACAATTATACTCACAGCAAAACTGCCCTAGGTAGGACATTAAACTTAAAATCATTTTCTTTTCTGTGCGTGTTATCTATGGCTAATCTTTCACAATCCATAATCTGAAAATAATGTTTTTGTCTCTCTTTCACTTGACCGCTTTATAAATAATATCTTAAAATGCTATGATGTAGTCACAAATCCAATGATTTTATTGTGTAAAAAAAAAACTTTTTTGTGAGAAAAAATTACTTTAAATATCTTTGGATTTGACTCTGCTCATTAAAATGAGCTATTAACTTCTGAGTGCTGACTATATTATCAATTATATCAAATCTAAGAAATGGTTAGACCATTTGGGAAAGAAATTGATTGAAATTACGGGTGATCCCGTTCCAATCATTTTCTTTTACCAAAAATTGGTCTAGCCATTCAAAGAGGAAATGCTTCTTGCATCTCGGTTCCCTTCCTAAGGACGGTCCCTGGACAGTTTTTTTATATTTAATAAAAATAAATAAAACATTTCTTCAATCTAAAAAAAAAAAATCTCAATACAAGAGTTTGAATCCATATTTAAAGTCTCTCTCTAGTCTTCTATCTTTCTCGTCTATGTATCGAGATAGGTCAGTAGGTACATACATTTACACTTAATGGATATCATAATTTATTATTCCCCATGGCCAAGTGGTGGTAGCGCACTAGATCTGCGCACCTGGTGGGGTAGAGACTTTTCTGCTCTATAGGGTACACTGAAAAACCTGTTCAGGAAAAATTAGTGGCTATTAAGTACGATCAGTGGCGGTATTATGAGTAAGCAATGAAGTTCTTGTACAAATGATGTGCTACCCAAAACAGCTGTAATAGTCAAAACAACACAAATAATTCACATACATAATAATAATGCTCTTTAGTGGAAGGTAACCACCAGGCGAGGTTAATATTCAAAGAATTTTCTACCACCTAACCCTCAGAGTCTTATTATTATGTAGTCACAATTCAATTGAATGTGGAAAATTCGTGCACTGGGTGGCATTCGAACCAACGGATCCCTACCTACTTGAATTACCAACCAGCGTAATTAACTGGATGTATCGAAAATTTACCATACTTAAAAAGTGCTGATTTTTCAGTGAATATAGATATTTAGCGCACTTTTTGGTATGTTAAATTTTCGTACTTCCAGTGATTTTATACCTATGTTTGTGAATTCTTTGTTTTTTGTGAATATTATTCAGAAATAATAGATCACAAGTTTTACAACTATGTTGTTGTGCAAATAAGTTATCTGCAATCTCTTTTGTGTAAGCTAGTGCGTCCATCTCCATTTGGTTCTGATCATCATACATTAATTATTTTCTCTCTCGATACCTATTCATGAAATAAAATACGTGAACTCTTCTCTGCTCTTTGAGCTATTATTCTTAATTAAAGAAGGAAAGTAAGAAAAATCGACTTCATACAAATCCTTAAGGAATGAAATATATTTTCGACTCTGAAAGTCCGAGAAGATACATTAATAGCTATCTGTTCCATGTTAGCTAATAGTAAACTAATATTTATGTACTATATTACGAGTACAAGAAGTAAATATAATATAGGTACTACATAGCTACACAATATAATATTTATGTTCCACGTACAAGTTCAAACTTTCATTAGAAAACCCTTTCATGCAAGGGGCAAGGGATGCTGCAGACTCTCAGAGTTTCCCCAAGTTCCATGAAAGTTTCGCCCGAGGCATTTGATTGATTTTGGTATTCATATGCAGTTTCTTTGTTTACGAAAGTTGGAAAGTCAATTCACCAGAGGAATGTCAATGATTCGATGGATAACTTATAGTGTATATGTATTTTTATTTATTTATTTTAGGTATAGCGTAGTTTATTTCTAAAATTATCGGGAAATTCTATTCAATTTATCATCAGATTCAGGACTGGTAATGAGCTACTGACCAATCTGTAAATGGAAATCTCTTATAGTAATGCGATAGTGAAATGATGTCTATCAGTGGTATCATGCTGATATTTGCTTAGTAAGGCAAGCTTGAGTTTTTTTTATTCTATTTTTTGAGATGAGTTTTTCACAGCCTTTTTTATTTCGCAGCCATGAGTTATCAGCTATTGTAGACGCTTTTGGTCTGTGTTGTAGCTTGCCCATCCCATAGTGTAAGTACCTCCTCTCTGATGGTCGAGAAGTGACTCAATACTTCTGATTATTGTGCTGGGTCAACACAAGCACAACAGAAGGTACAAACAACTGGTATCAAATTTTGAACACAATTTTTGGTCGGCTCTTGGGAATCGAACCCGGGATCTCCGCATGGAAAACGAGTATCTTACAAGTGAGCTGATCGTGCGCTCGATAAATTTAGTGATTTGAAGACTATATTTCTGTTTATACTGAATTAAAATAGAGAGGTTAGTTGATAGCATGGATAATCAGAACTATTACCTGCTGATGAGAGCAAATTTAATAGCTCGAAACAGCTGTCCAGGTATGTTCTGATATTCATATACATCTAGTACAACTTCTCACTTTTCTGTTTAAACTGATACTGATTAAACTGATATGATTATTTTAATATCGTAACTTTAAACATTTTGTTCCCATCACTGGGAACATAATTGCGTATTTACGTAGCCTCTTCTTCATTGATATTACAAGAGCGTGGGATTTGCATAACATTAAATTTCTCATCTGGCAGCCACTGGAACATGTCTCGTATTATTGTCAGCCTCACTTTCCTCTCTATGTGATTTTAATCCAGTTACAAAATAATAAAGAGACACAAAAGGCAAGTCCCAGTGGCGTAGACCTGACTTTTTGCTGGCATTAGAACGGGAGATTTTCTTTACAGCTAAATTAATACTTAATTGCACATTGCATAATCAAAAGAGACAAGGCGTTTATAAAAAAATTGAACTTATTTTTAAGTCCTCTTCTATAACGCTTTATAACGACCATACTTTTAAAGGCCTGAAAAGAAAAGCATATATTACTTATCACCAATATAGCCACACCTTGTTGGAATTTATATATAATTTTAGTCACTTGACAAGTGGAAAACCTAGTTTAAAATACAGAAAGTCGGCAAAGATCTTTTTATTAATCAGTCATTATTCATTTTTTGTCAACCTGGATTTCTCATTTCATTTACAATACTTTTAAAACATACAAGGTAGATAACGATCATTGCGAATCCGTCACTGTGATAAAAATACTTACTAGACAAGCAGTGAGGGGCAAGTGAGGGTAAGAGGTAATTATAAATCTACCCGTGACATTATAACTCATTTATATTTTTCTATGTAGCGAGCTATGTACTCTTTGTCGGAAATACTCTCATCTGGAAATATAATTTCCTAACGAAGACACCAACGACCTTTAACCTTTGAGGAAAGTTCTGCTATTTAATTACGCCTTTGATGAAATGCTGACGACCTACGACATTTACTTTGGACAGAACTTTCAATAATGGAGACAAAATGGATTTTGTGTATATTGGAATAGAATTAGAATAATGTCACGCTGTGCTGAGCTATCTCGTTTGAGGATGTCTCTGCCACGTTAAGCAGCTACAGTACCTGCTTTGTCAGATCAAAAGACAGTAAAACAGATCATTGGCGCGCTTAACATCGAAGTAGGGTTGCTTACGTGGAAGTAGGGTTGCCAGAACCAACCAACTTCAACCATTCGGAAGACTTTGAAACATTTCAAACCCAAAGCAAATTTGAAAAGGCGAAATGAATAAAGAAGACGTATTTATGTTTAATTTTTATAGGCAACCGCCGGCCAAGCACTCATTTAGGACACCAATTGTAATATCCCTGAAGTTATCATATCAAATTTCATAATTGAACCGAAGATATGAGGGTGTGAAAAACCGGGTGAATTGGTTCGTGTAAAGATACGTGCTTGCTGGAACTTGCTTTAATTGTATAAAAATGTGTTGACTGTATTAGAGACTTGAAACAATAAAATAAAAGAGGTATCTATCGAAAAAAATCCCTGCAGGCCAGTGAATAACTTTGGATTTTATCAATGAACTATTGTACATTATAAATCACGAAAATAAATATCCACATCCAAATTCGCTGTCTGCTCTCAAAATTTTAGTTTAAAAAAAAAGTTATAAGTTATCATATTATTGTGTTAATCACTTTTGCGATACCACATCTACTCAAACTCGCTTCACTAAATCTACGTTGAAACCGGGAATTGAACCACCGACCTCCAGGTTACAAGTCTGCCGCCTTATCGATCAAGCTACTGAGGTCGGTAAAAAAATAAGCAAAACACAAAGTCCTGAAGATTGTGTATATTCTACGTAGCGTGTCGCGGATTTCGGTTTATTTGGACAAAAAATGTTTCATTGACGTAATGAATGCTTCATTTAACGAAAAAAAACGTTATCATATTTTTGTGTTAATCACTCTCGTGATACCACAACTACTCAAACTCCGCATTACTAAATCCACGCTGAAACCGGGACTTGAACCACCGACCTCCAGGTTACAAGTCCACCGCCTTACTGATCAAGCTACTGAGGTCGGTTTAACGAAACAAATGTTGCTGATATAGACGACATGAAAATTTGTTTTCCCACCACAAAACAGAGCGTGCCGATAATTTATATTTCATGAATATTTGGAACAACGAAGATGCATTAGTTTTCCCAAGGATTCAATGACTTCAATGGCTCGTGAAGAAAAAGCCCAAGTTATCACGATGGATTGGTTCAGGAAGAGCCAGCTGAAAGTTGACTGGAGACCATCACTCAGCCCCAGTTGTAGCCAAGCTCGTAACGACAACACCAACAACAACAGCATGTGATACAATCAGAATATTGACAAGAGAAGAAGAGATGGGTTGGCAATGGAGATATTTGTCTTGGGGATTTTTAATATTTTACGCTGCTATGAATGAGGGTTTCAAGCTAACTTTAGTTAAAATAGGGGATTTTTTCAACAAACTGTATATTTCCTTAGCTTCGGTTTTCCTCATCTAAGACAGTACGCAATCTCAGACGCAGTGCCACAAGGTATTACAAAAACGTCTATTAATTTCGGCCTTACTTTATCAGCAGGAAAAAAATATTAAAATAATATCCGTGATTTGTTTTGAATGACCTTTCAAATTTTGAACCCAAAAATGAATTAGTACTACGCAACAAAAGTTAAAATGAGTCGTCAAGTCATCATAAATCTAATAACTATCAGTTATCTCTCTTTTTTAAATTGTGAAACTAAAAAGGTGAGTTGACATTAAATTTACTAGTACATGAAAACAATTTTATTTCAATAAATAATTATAGATTTTTCTTTAAAATCAATACGATATAGGTAATACGTAACTAAAAATACTTAGTTTGTTTATATTGAAAAAATACTTCTTTGCAATTCATTAAAAGAATAATATATAATTTGTTAAAAGTCTATTAAATTGCTTTGGTTTTTCATTTGCAGTCTTCAAAATCACAAACGGTATTAGTCAAATCAAAATCTCCAGTCTTCAAAATCATCAGTTCCAAATAAAATCAAAATCTCCAGTCTACAAAATCATCAGTTCCAAATAAAATCAAAATCTCCAGTCTACAAAATCATCAGTTCAAATAAATCAAAATCTCCAGTCTACAAAATCATCAGTTCCCAAAATAAAATCAAAATCTGCAGTCTTCAAAATCATCAGTTCAAAATTAAATCAAAATCTGGAGTCTTCAAATCATCAGTTCAAAATAAAATCAAAATCTGGAGTCTTCAAAATCATCAGTTCAAAATAAAATCAAAATCTGGAGTCTTCAAAATCATCAGTTCAAAATTAAATCAAAATCTGGAGTCTTTTAAAATCATCAGTTCAAAATAAATCAAAATCTGGAGTCTTCAAAATCATCAGTTCAAAATAAAATCAAAATCTGGAGTCTTCAAAATCATCAGTTCAAAATTAAATCAAAATCTGGAGTCTTCAAAATCATCAGTTCAAAATAAAATCAAAATCTGGAGTCTCAAAATCATCAGTTCAAAATAAATTCAAAATCTGGAGTCTTCAAAATCATCAGTTCCAAATAAAATCAAAATCTCCAGTCTACAAAATCATCAGTTCAAAAAAAATCAAAATCTCCAGTCTACAAAATCATCAGTTCAAAATAAAATCAAAATCTCCAGTCTACAAAATCATCAGTTCCAAATAAAATCAAAATCTCCAGTCTACGAAATCATCAGTTCCAAATAGAATCAAAATCTCCAGTCTACAAAATCATCAGTTCAAAATCTGCAGTCTTCGAATTCATTAGTTACAAATAAAATCAAAATCTCCAGTCTACAAAATCATCAGTTCAAAATCTGCAGTCTTCAAAATCATCAGTTCCAAATAAAATCAAAATCTCCAGTCTTCGAAATCATCAGTTCAAAATTAAATCAAAATCTCCCGTCTACAAAATCATCAGTTCAAAATAAAATCAAAATCTCCAGTCTTCAAAATCATCAGGTAAGGGAACAAATGATTGCCTCCTTTTTTCAGATTTTTGATGACTTGACTAAGACAAAAATTTGCATTTAAAAAGATAAAGGTCATTCAAAGAAAGAGTTAAAATTATTGTGTACAGAACGTCTCTTTTGTAATTTTGTTAAATTAATATAAAATTGTACAAATTTTTCAAAAAAAAATATTAAAATAGGAATTTTGTATTGTTATTTTGTGTTTGCACCAAACGGCACTTGCACACGGGAAAAAAATCTCCGATTCTATTGTAAATATATCATTCAAGCCATTTCTGCGATCAAAACCACCAAAAACGAGCTTCAAATACCTTAAAAAGTCTAAGAATGTTGCCTGAGCAACATGGCTAAGGCTCAGAGGATCAAGAAAGAGGCTTGTATTTTATTGTTATTTTTTTATGTATTGTTTTTTTTATTAGCATTTATTTTTTTTATGTATTAATTTTATTCGCCAATGAATGCAGTGATATCTTGTTTCCGGCCAAGTTATCTTGGTACTAAACTATTTCTTTTATTAAAACCCGTTTTCTGAGTACCTCATTTTGTATGTTTTTAACTGCAAACTATCCTCTAACTTGGCCAGTTTCGCGCCTTGTGATAGTTATTTCATAATCGAGTATACTTCCTCCCTAAAATAACACAGTTTAACAGCATGATAAGTGCGAAAGTTCCGGTTTTCAGATTTTTCCCTGTACTTTTACAATTAACCCTACCATCATGCAAAATTTCAGCTTTCTAGGTAGTAAGGAAGTGCCTCATAATTTAGATGCATAATTGACTATATATTTCCTCCCTAAAACGACACCGTTTAACACCATGATAAGTGAAAAAGTTCCGGTTTTCAGATTTTTCCCTGTATTTTTACAATCAACCCTACCATCATGTAAAATTTCAGCTTTCTAGGTAGTCCGGAAGTGCCTCATAATTTTGATGACCTGTCAGTCAGTCAGTATCAAAATCGCAAATTTCAAAATTAAATTCCTTTGAAAGTTTTTTGCATAGACTCTTGAAATTTATATTGTCTTTTTAATGATATTAGGACAATCTCTGTTCCAAATTTCATATCTCTATGATCAATTGAACCGAAGATATGAGAGTGTGAAAAACCGCGTGAATCGGTTCGTGGAAAGATACACTGCCGTGCTTGCTGGAACTTGGCCTGGCGCACTGCCGTGCGCTCAGATCATCTTGTTGGTTTCTAAATAAATAATATTAAAAAAAAAACCACAAATTTCGGCCCTAATGTTGAAGGGACGTTCGACAGAAGCTTGAGTAAAGAGCCGCTTCTCCGTCGGTTGGGTGGAAGAGCTCATTCATGAAAACCCTGCCACAATAGGAAAGCCATTAAAAAAAACGAAAAAAAAAACAAAACAAAACAAAAAATCACTCACTCTTGGAACACAAACGTGGCGGGCACGTCCGTGTTGTTGGGCAGTTGTATGATCTCCTGCACCCTCTCCTCCTCCTCCACCACTGGCCCCTCCCTCAGAGTCACCCCGTACAGGTAGCCCGCATCGTACCCGTCCACAGACACCCACACCAGGTCTGCGTCTGGGCTGGGCTGGGAGGGGGCTGGGCCCATGGGTATCGTGAAGAGAATGGCGTTCGGCTCCGGAGGCGTATACTCGGGAGGCAAATCTTTCAGGTAGATTTCCTCTTGGGAGTCATCTGGAATGACAAATGTGGTTTTGTATTTGTATTTTATTTTTAACAGTTCAAATTTTTGAACGGTTTACAATGGTTGCTTAAAATTAACTTAAATTAGGGCCCAGTTGAATTATTCATTAGGACACGGTTTGAATTTTCAAATATGAAATTTTATCAATTATTGACATGAAAATTATGGGATTACAAGAAGGAGAATGGCAATTATTGACATGAAAATTATGGGATTACAAGAAGGAGAATGGCAATTATTGACATGGAAATTATGGATTACAAGAAAGAGAATGGTAATTATTGACATGGAAATTATGGGATTACAAGAAAGAGAATGGTAATTATTGACATGGAAATTATGGGATTACAAGAAGGAGAATGGCAATTATTGACATGGAAATTATGGGATTACAAGAAAGAGAATGGTAATTATTGACATGGAAATTATGGGATTACAAGAAGGAGAATGGCAATTATTGACATGGAAATTATGGGATTAGAAAAAAGGAGAATGGCAATTATTGACATGGAAATTATGGGATTACAAGAAGGAGAATGGCAATTATTGACATGAAAATTATGGGATTACAAGAAGGAGAATGGCAATTGTTGACATGGAAATTATGGGATTACAAGAAGGAGAATGGCAGAACAGAAATATTTGGAGGCGGAAAATTGACGAGGCAATGGACCGGTACCGGTCTGAAATGCCAGTGCAGTAAGTAAGTAAGTAATTATTATATAATTCTTTATTAGGAGAACAATACTTACACTATAAAATTTTGAGAGAGAAAGAAATTTAGATTGAACGAAAAAATAAACTAAAGGGCGGGTTCATTGCCTGCGGCAATCTCTTCCACCCAACTCTTGAGCATCTTACGAGTCCGAGTGCCTATTACAAATAGAAAGTTTTGATCAGCAAGTCATGATATGAATTTTATTATTTTGAAGCTGATAAAATAGAGATAAATTCAGCCGACATTGCAATGTATCATGTGTTGTTTCTGTAAATCGTTGGATCACTGAAGTTAAGCATCGTTAAACATGAAAAGAACATGGTTTTTAACCCGTAATGGGTTTGGATTAATCCTTTATTTATTTATTTACACTTTATTTTTTTTACAAAACAATCAACAATAAATTTATATAAAAAAAAAACTTAAAATTACGTAGAGAAAAATATAGAAAATTAATAATAATAATAATGTATTTTCTTTGTGTTATTATGTCACAATTTTTAGTGGGTAGCGCAGAATCATAGGACTTTACCACTTTAATTTACAATATCTTGTATTATTTTTTTGCCTATGATTCTGCCACTGGTCGCTATTTCACATCAAAGCAGCTACTCATTTTTCCTCACGAGGTATGAGTGGACCCCGAACATCCAAGTACAGAGCAGAAAAAATCCTCCCCCGCTGGGAATCGAACCCAGGTCACCATGTGTGCAATGCCTAGAGCGCTAACTCACTCTGCCAGAGTGACTACTGAAATTTTATCAATTATTGACATGAAAATTATGGGATTACAAGAAGGAGAATGGCAATTATTGACATGGAAATTATGGGATTACAAGAAGGAGAATGGCAATTATTGACATGGAAATTATGGGATTACAAGAAGGAGAATGGCAATTATTGACATGGAAATTATGGGATTACAAGAAGGAGAATGGCAATTATTGACATGGAAATTATGGGATTGCAAGAAGGAGAATGGCAAAACTTACGTATCTAACAAAACTTGCGTTTTTTTTGGGTGGAAGAGATTGCCGCAGGCAATAACCTCGCCCTTTAGGTAGGACATTAACTTCATTCTCTTTTTTCTTTTTTTTTTTTTGTATCTTTGCTTGATCTTTTTGTTTTTCTTTATAGTTTCATTGTATTTAACTGTATATATTTTTTGTTCTACCTGGGTCATTTTCATTTATCTTGGGCAATTGGATTTTTTCAAGTCATGAACGTTACCTTTTTCCTAAACATTTTTTTAGGCTCAGAAGACTAAGACAAATACCTTTGAGCAAAAGCTTTCATTTAGAATATTTCTAGCAGCTACCTCTTCACACAAAATTACAAAAACTTAACGTACCAGGTAACGTTCATGACCACTAGTAACGTTCATGACGGTAACGTTCATGAGTAACACGCCACTAAAACAATCTTTTCTCAATAAAAGATTATTCACTTTACAAAAAAAAATATTTGATTGGAAAGAGGACATGCAGAAGAATTAAAGAAATACATTATATATTAAAGAATCATTACAATTTATTTTAAAAACCGCGTAACGTTCTTGTCAAAAAAAAATTAGACCCACCATTGTCCCTCACTGTACTGTATCCAACATCCAACTGACAGGAAATTTCAAAACAAAAACAATGTCATCTGTAAGAAGCAAAATGGCGGCAGCTGCTAGCTTCTCATTCTAAGGGTTTTTCAAAATGGTTTACATTTTTTTGGGGGTAACATTCATGACGGAGATTTTTTTTTCTTCGTAGGGACACAACTTTACACGTCTGTAGAATGAGGTGAACATTATTATTTTTATGAAAACTAATGGTCACATCCTAAATAAACTGTATTTTTCTCATTTATATTGGATTTTGGTGAAAATAATGGGGAGAAATGCATTTTTTTCTATCAGACACAGTAAAATCTTAGACTAAGGGACACCTAAAATATCATGAACGTTACTTACATAACTGGCAATTTTGAGTCTCCACATTAGTTTAAAAGACAATTTATTATTGTAATTTATAAAAAAAAAAATTGTTTCCTATGTGATCAAATAGATTTTAGTCATATATCCCTATTATTTTCACATTTATTAAAGGAGAAAGGTTACGGACTTGATATGCCCAAGATAAATGAAAATGACCCACCTAATAAAGCATACTATAGTAATAATATCAGCTATGTTGCTATCAGCTATGTTGTAATATCACCAATAATATCAGCTATGTTGCTTTTAATCAACACTCATGTAAATTAGATTTAAGTTTGCATTTGGAAAAAATTGTAAAGATATATTAAACCTTCATATGTAATTTATTATCTTTAACCCTCAAATCTAAGTTCATGTAATTGCAACAATACTAGCTGCGTTTGAACATAATTAAAAAAAAAAATAATAATAATAATAAAACTCACAGAAGTAATACTCGTCGAACTCCAGGGCCGGATTCTTCTTCTTCGCTTCCTCCGCCTGCTGTTTCTTCCTCTTCAGCTTGGCGTCTTTCAACGCCTGCACTTTCCGCATGTAGGCGTACCGTGTCAGCTTTGATTTCACACTCTGGAACCGTGCGGCTTTGGTCTTGAGTTTCGAGATTTTATACGAAGACTTTCCGCTCAGACTTGGAAGATCGGGCGGAATTTGAATTAGCATAGAATAGCCATTGTTGCAAGACACAAGGAGGCTGTTTCTCTGGAATTAATGCATCGTAAATTTACACCCTCGTAGATTTATGCTTCAAGTAACTCGTGTTACATGAAGTTTGCTAGCCGTTCAAGTAAACATGTTAATAAATCAGTAGAAAAGGTGCAATTCTAATGTGAATACCAATACACCTTAGTCACTCCTTGAAGGAAATTAACCTTTCTAAGAGGTTTAAACCTCTTGTACTGACACTTTCACCAGATTTATTGGAGGTAAACAAATATCTTTTATAATTTCGCAGTGTAAATTCACAAAAGGCACAACATCAACAATACAGAGTTATTCTCATCGGTTTCCGTAGGAGGTACATAAAATGTAAAATACCGCCTGGGTTCTGAATTATTTGAAATTTAAATCCTTCGAATTTTCATTTGTTTCCCCATTCCAAAATATTTCGCTGACATTCCTTTTTCAAGTGCTTCTCGATTTAACAACAGATGGGATTAATAAAAAAAACATCATTTTCAACACAGGTAGACAGGTACTTCACCTATCATATGAGATTTTTCTCAAATGGTATTTCTCACGATAATTTTTACTTGCCTTATACTTGCCCTATTATAAAGAAAGTATTGTATTCGTCAAAAATTTGACTTACCCAGTTTTTCATATTTCTGGACGAATCATAGCCTTAGGATACCAAAAAAGTTGTTTTTAGCCATTGGTCCGTGCGTCTGTCTGTCGGTGTGTGTGTGTCTGTGTGTGAACAGGATATCTCGAGAACAGTAAGAGCTAGAGGCTTGAAATTTGGTATGGAAAATAATTTTATACACCAGACAAACCACGAAACTTTTGGTTGAAATCGGCCGCATCCCACGGCCGCTGGGCCGCAAATATTAGCCGCAAGCGCCGCTTCTTTGAATTGGTTAAAGATACAAAAAGAAATTGAAGAACAACATTATCTTAGATTAAAAAAATAATGGGGGTCTATTCTGATCATTTTTTTTTTTTTGATATCTTTAACTTTTTTGACCTCGGCTCCAATTTACCGGTATTCTGGGGGGATCCGCTTTGATTATCTTTTTTATTATTCATCCTAGATGGAAGTTGTGACATATCAAATTCAATGATTATGAAGTGCTGATTACGAATTTATTTGTAGTTATCTGTTACCGTTGAGTCACCAGTGGCGGAATTCGACTCCTTTTTGGGGGATAAGGAAAGTCGTGTGATGTTTACACCAGATTTTTTTTATTTATTGTTTCTCCATACCTATATATTATATCTCTACCTATGGAGGTAGTAGGTACTTCTCATTTATTTTAATTCTCTTGCTATTCTGGTCTTTGGAGTTATGAGTAACAAGTCAACCAGTGTCAAAGAAAACAATGCTACAATTTCACAAGAATGTTCACCATTCATGTTAAATACGTTGTTCATACTGTCACGTAGTATAACAAACTATAATAATATCAACAACAATTTTTTTTCTCACTTTCATAACTTCTTCTCATTGTTCTTGTAAGAGGAGCTTTTAAAATTGCTTCGTTGGAACAATTCTAAAAAAAAACAACAACAACAACAACAAAAATATTGTTAAAAGGCAGCTCTTTATGCACCACAAAAATACATACTTTTATCTTATTTACCATCAATAACTAAATTAGCAATGTACAAGTATCATGCTCACCTGTTCTGTATGCCAGTAAAAATGGCACACACCACCCATGGTTTCTACAAATCCGATAGGCTCCAAGAAAACCAGATTCTTGTCTTGGAGATTTTTGATGCCGAAGATGAAAACAGTCCTGTCCTCACTACCACTGATGACCTGGGTGGCCCGAGGGTTCGTTATCAAGTAGTTCACAGCCGCAGTGTGAGGCTTCAAGACCTGGTGTGAAAAGTATTATTTTTTATGAATGAAAAACAATAAAATTTATAGAGATATAAAATAACAAAATTTAGAAATATAAATACACGTATATTTTTGTCAAATTTATGAACCTGGAAAATGAAAGAATTTGGGTGGAAAAAAATGGTTGGGTGGAAGAGATTGCTATAGTCAAATACCCTGCCCTTTAGTTAGGACATAATATGTATGTATATTTTTTTCTATTCTTTTGCATTTTTATTGTATGTATTGTTTCCATTTTTTCATTGTTAAGTTAACCTATATATTATAAATAAATATACTTTCTCCCTGTCTATTTATATCTTATAAAGTGTTTAAAAAAAAAGAGAAATGTAAAATTCCACGTTGACAGTAATGACTTTTTATGAACGCCTTCTAATTATTGTACGTATGCAATGTGCTAGAGAAAAAGTCTGCATAATATACAGCTACTGAAGTACTGGCATACTGTACGAATAGTGCCTTTTGCTAAGTCTCTATTGAACGATTAATAGCGAAAGCCTTTGAGTTAATCAGAGAGTTCCTTTTTTGGGTGATCCCTGTTTATTGGCAAATCGAAGAAGATTTCTTAATTTTTGAATAAAATTTAATGCTCAATCTCTCTTTTAAGCTATTACGTGCGCATGCGCATTGGTTCTCCTATAACTACATGGGGTTCGGTGGAAGAGAAAGCCACAGGCTTTAACCTCGCCCCTTATTTCACTACGTGTTCTTTTTTTTCATGTCCTATTTGATGAATGTACGAGTATGTAGTTAACCAATAAAGTGTTATATAATAACAATAACTACAGGTACAGAAATACGCTTTCTGCATAGTGTTTCATGTCATTTTTACCATTAAATTTGTTATTTTTATTTATTTATTTTAATTTTTCTTTTAATATGTTTTTCATACACTTACGTCAATTCAGTTTTTCCTTAGTGCTACCTATAAGTTTTCTTTTTTGTTTGACTTTTTTGTTAAAACATTTTGTGGTTTATGATTTGTTTATTTTTCTTTTATCATAATAGTTTGCCAGTTATAAGCAATATTTTTTTCAAGAAAACCTATTATTGTAATCATCATGATAGGGTGGCGTCATCGTGAACGATGGTAGCCAGACAGTAGTGGAATGACTCAGCACTTCTACCACTGTCTTTACAAGGAGGCTAACAATTGACTAGGGCTCTTAAAACCAAGCCAATGTTGGTCTACACTCTGTTCATAGTATCCTTGCCAGACTGCTGGTCTACTCCCTGTTTATAGTGCCCAAGCCAGACTTATTGTAATATCAACTTATTAAAGAAACCCTTTCTGGTGGCAAAATATCCAAATTGCTTCAATATCATTAAAAAAATTGAATTTTTAAAATAAATGACTTCGATCTTTGTTCATAATCTACGAATTTGGACATCACTGGTTTAAGAGGGTTGTTACCTTCAGTCTCTTTTGAGATTAATTAAACTATAATCTATTATACCTTTTCTCTGTTCCCCACCCATAATCTCTCTCTCTCTCACACACACACTCACCCACACACACATACACACACACATCCACATGAAAGTTACGATTTTCCTTTATGAATTATTCACAGAACAAGTTGTTGTAAACTTTTAATCAGATTATGGAGACAGCACGTAAGATAAAGGGTGTTGCGAGAATGTTTGAAAGTGTGTCTATGAATAATATTACCAGGAAGACATTATAACATATTCTGTACATTTTCATACGATAAACATAGCTGGTATAGCTACAAAAGCAAAGATCTTTCTTTACTAGAGAGATAGAACGATACGTAGAAATCCAAGCGGATATAATTACGGGTTTGCATCAAAATTTCTACAAGGCGAGAGATAAAAATCAATATTTTAAAACTATTCTTCACTTAAAGGGAGAATTAAAAAGAGGGAGTTCTCTCCTTCTTTCATGTATCTCTACATATTTAGGTAATACATAGGACTCAAACCACTGACCTTGAGGTTATGAGTCTACTTCTTTATCAAACAAGCTGGTGAGGTCAGTGCGAGTTACAACTGGGGTCAGTTATAAGAAGAAAAAAATCTGGTGTAAACATCACACGACTTTCTTTATCCCCCGAAAACAAATTAAATTCCGCCACTGGTGACTCAACGGTAACAGATAGCTAAAAATCAATGCCAACTTCGTAAACAGCTCCTAAAAGTCAGAGCGGGTCCTCCCCAAAATACCGGTGAATTGGGGCCGAGGTCCAAAGAGTTCAAGATACCAAAAAAATGATAAGAATAGACCCCTATTATTTTTTTTTACTGTAAGGAAAAGTTGTACTTATAAATTTTTCGTATCTTTTATCTTATAGACAGAACCGCCAAACGTCAAACGGCACAGATTTCATCGCATGAGGTCTTCCGTGTCGCGTCCTCTCTATAAATGAGGTCTACAAACCAAATTTCCAGTCTCTAGTTCTTACCGTTTTTGAGATATCTTGTTCACACACACGCACACGCACACGCACACACACACACTCACAGGACCAATGGCTGAAACTTTGGATTTAGGCTGTGGGGAACCTAAAACGTGTTTTGGCACTGAAAGTTGACTATCGAAAATTTGGGTGATTCCATTACTTTCCTTTCTATAGGATAAGGAAAGTAATGGAATCACCCAAATTTTACTTTCCTTTCTATAGGATAAAGAAAGTAATGGAATCACCCAAATTTTACTTTCCTTTCTATAGGATAAGGAAAGTATGCTTTTATTTGTGATGAAGCACAAGGCCTCTTCACAATTTTTGTGGGTAGCGCAGCATTACTAAGAGCCTCCTTCACATTTCGAATTATTCTATTACATTAATTTCTTTTTACCCTGATAATGCCGCCACTGGTCCTTAGTCATACAAGTAACTACTCATTTTTCCTCACGAGGTATGAGTGGACCCCGAACATCCAAGTACAGAGCACAAAAATTCTTGCTTCACTGGGAATTGAACCCAGGTCACCATGCGTGCAATGCCTAGCGCGCTAACTAACTCTGCCACGGTGACTACTAGTATAAGGAAAGTATTCAAAAGGAATGGAAGGAGATATCTATTGATAAAGGTCTCCCACACACCCTTGCAGTCAGCTGTCAGAAGCCACAACACCTCCACATTCACGAAGGAAATGGAACTCTGTGTCAGCAAAAATAATAACGTTCGTACGTATGACAGAGTCGTGAGGTGTCAGGAAACCCCTGTGTGTTTCCTGTTGTGGACACAAGTGTGCTATTATGTGTCGAAAGAAAAGGAGAAAGTCGGAATGAGAAGTATGGAGAGAAAGAGAGTGAGAAATATGGAGAAAGAGAATGAGAAATATGGAGAAAGAGAATGAGAAGTATGGAGAAAGAGAGTGAGAAATATGGAGAAAGAGAATGAGAAATATGGAGAAAGAGAATGAGAAGTATGGATAAAGAGAGTGAAAAATATGGAGAAAGAGGATGAGAAGTATGGAGAAAGAGAGTGAGAAATATGGAGAAAGAGAATGAGAAGTATGGAGAAAGAGAATGAGAAGTATGGAGAAAGAGAAGTATGGATAAAGAGAATGATAAGTATGGAGAAAGAGAATGAGAAGTATGGAGAAAGAGAATGAGAAGTATGGAGAAAGAGAATGAGAAATATGGAGAAAGAGAATGAGAAGTATGGAGAAAGAGAGTGAGAAATAAAAGGAGAAGAAATGAAATTCTATGTTCGTATGATTTTTTTCTAGAATAAAATGAGTGGCTGTGCTAATGTAAAATAAAGAAAAAATATTTTTACTAGGTATATTATGTTATGAATGTGAAATACTCGCATGTCCAATATTGATACATTAAGCAGTGAAACATTCATTGAAATTTTACATAAAAAAATACTTTAGAAACGAAGGACCACGAGATTTCTTTCTTCAGTTTATCCAGGATCCTGCTCACACATGTCTTATCCAGGATCCTGCTCACACATGTCTTATCCAGGATCCTGCTCACACATTTCCTCTTTATCCAGGTTCGACTGTAATGAGAGTTGAGTGAGATAAGCAAACCAAATAAAAATGGTTTCAACACTTGAAAAGGCGAGAAATGAGAAATGGGCAGAAGACAGATATGAGAGGATAAAATACAGCCAAGATAAAAAAAATAGGAGGTGAAAAAGATCAAAGAAGAGGAGGAGGGGTAATAGATCCTGGGAGGGGGAGAAGATGGGAAACAATTGGGAACAATATGCTATGATGATGAGGAGCAGGAGGGGAAGAGACTGAGAGGAATATTGAATAGCTGGGAAGAAGAAACGGAACAAAGCAGATAAGGGTTGGGAAAATATTTCAAATATTCCAAGGATACAATTTTTGTTTGGAAAAAAGAATATGTCTAACGAGATACAAGGCAAATTGCCACCCCTTGTTGAGCTTAAAAAAAGTGTGTTGCTTGGAAAATTCCTGAACATAGTTCAATGGAATGGTATTATAGGTATTATGTACGTAACTGCCAACCTAAAGGATAAAAATGATACAAGCATTATTTTATTAGTTCAGCCCTTGGTTTCTCAGCTAATCGTTTATCATCTGACCACACATTGCTCGAAAATGTCGCTATAAATTATCATCTTTATGTCTCTATATAAAATATCTACCTTATTTGACCGACCTCAGTAGCTTGATCGATAAGGCGGTGGACTTGTAACCTGGAGGTCGGTGGTTCAAGTCCCGGTTTCAGCGTGGATTTAGTAAAGCGAGTTTGAGTAGTTGTGATATCACGAGTGTGATTAACACAAATATGATAACTATCTACCTTATTTGTAAACAGAATAAACCAGAGGAACTCGACTTTGACGGGCCTATAAAATATGCAGGTACCCAAGGGTTAACTTTGATATCATTGGAATTCCACGTAGTTGAAAGTAGGTCCTGGGTGAGATTTAGATGTTCAACATTTACAAACAAGGTGGGTATACCCTCATTGTTTGTAGAAGATGTTTGTGTAAAAAATAAATAAATGGAAACTTAAAAAAAAAAAAAAAACATTAGAAATGGATATGACAGATAACAGACAATAATAATAATAATAATATCGCCTTATTTATACTGCCCGATTAGGACTATTAAAGTCCCATTATTCTAGCCCAAGACATATTATTATGTGGTAAAAATACCAAATGGGAGGATAACTTGTCATGTCCCGGATGGGTTTCGAACCCACGAACTCTGGAATCTCTGGATTCACAGAGTGCCGCCTTTAACTGAGCTATCGGGATTCTGTAAATATTATAATCATAATAATAATAATAAAAATTACAGTATCTAAAACAACAAATCATCAACTAGGAATAGGTTATCTAGTAGTCTAGTACCTATTATATGAGATTTATTGTCAGGCACATTATTTTATGTAAATGCATAAGTATTATTGCGTTTATACTACCGGGTATTATACTACCGGGACAGACTGACAATGTGGACTGACCTGTATTATGTGCAGCCACTTTGCTTCATTAGTTTCATCGAAGCCCGCTCGGTTGCTATCGGGATCGGAAAGCTTCTCCTTGAGGCGAATTATAAACACTTTGACCAATCCACAGGCGAAGCCCACTACCATGGCACATCCTGACTTGTACGCCTGAAATTGAAGATTTCATGAAGATTGGTATAGGTATAAGTAGGGCTATCGGCTACGAAAGGTCTTTCTCATTACGACCTTAAATAGATCTTTTGTGACATTATTTCATGAAGATACTGATGTATCTGAAAGTGATGAGGCTTTCAAAGGTGCTGTAGTTTTCACGGAAATTGTGAGTCTCTTGTTTCACTCTATAAATGATTTATGTTGTAATTATTATGATATACGACTATGTAAGTGCTCTAACTGAATTATCTATTCTCTGTGCTCTGTGATAAAATATAGTTTCTTGAGGGCACGTCGTCTTTGTTCATAAAGAGCATAATATTCTAATCAGTCGTGAGCAGACAATCTTATTATCCCGCCCTACCATATCTCTGCCTCGCCAGACCACAAACTTGACACCCCTTCACATTTCAACGTCTCCTTTAACAGAGCGAGTGTGTGATGGTTCAAGATAGTGTCTTGCTTTAGAATGTGTCACTTCACCACTTTAGTTTCTCGTCTTGACGAAAACTACGTGCTAGATATTTCTAAACTTGTCCTTCGTTGAGACATTCTCAAGAATTTCAAGCATTGAACGACTGAAAGTGGTTGGACCTCAGAGCAGAGAAAATTTAATTTCAATCCGTCAGCTTCGAGATTTGATCGACAAAATAAATATCAGGCAAATGTAAAAGTTCGAGTAGTATTCGATTATAAAACTCGCATTAAATCACAATGTTCCTGCCAATGCAATTTTTTTTTTTTTTTAATTTTGAGGGTTTCACAGCCGTTTTTTTTCGTAGCCATGAAACAGGGGCTACTGTAGACGCTTGTGGTCTGTGTTGTAGCCTGCCCATCCCGTAGTATGCCTCCCCTCTGATGGGCGAGAAGTGACACAATACTTCCCAATTAGGTGCTGGGTCAACACGAGCGCACCGGAAGGTATCCCTTACAAACAATATTGTAACCAAATTAATATTCAATTTTTTGTCGGCACGGGTGATCGAACCCGGACCTTCCGCATGGCAAGCGAGTGCTTAACCACTGAGTTATTTGTGCGCTTACAAGAGTTAGTTTTTCCGGGTCCATTTCGCCAGCACCACCACCTCTAAAATGTAATATTTTTTTTACATAATAATTTTGTGCTTATTTTGTGCTAATTTGTGCAGCAAACCCGAATTTTGTGCTCAAACACCAAGGGCGCTACGCCATTTTGATTTGGTGGTAGTGGTTCTGGCGAAATGGACCCAGTTTTTCCAATTGCAATAGTTCTTGAACACTTGTGTCTCCTTACCTTTGTGGGCAGCCACAGGATGTGGGTAATTTTGTTGGGCGCCGAGTCATAGAAGAGAACTACCCTTCTGTCCTCAACCGACCAGATGGACAGGCGCCCCCAGGCCCCCACGCAGGCCAGGTAGAGGCCGGTGGGGGAGGCCGACATGTCCAGCACCGCTCCGGCCAGGGTGACGTATAGCTTCTCGGCCGGCCGCAGGCTGGTGGTCACCTCTACGTGGAGTCTCCAGAAGCCGCCCTTTTTGTCCTGCCGGTCAAATAATTATGTGCACTGGTAAAGATGTGCACTGGTAATCATGTGCACTGGTAGTCATGTGCACTGGTAATTATGTGCACTGGTAATCATGTGCACTGGTAATCATGTGCACTGGTAAGTCATGTGCACTGGTAATTATGTGCACTGGTAATCATGTGCACTGGTAATCATGTGCACTGGTAGTCATGTGCACTGGTAATTATGTGCACTGGTAATCATGTGCACTGGTAGTCATGTGCACTGTAGTCATGTGCACTGGTAAAGATGTGCACTGGTAAAGATGTGCACTGGTAAATTATGTGCACTGGTAAGATGTGCACTGTAATTATGTGCACTGGTAATCATGTGCACTGTAGTCATGTGCACTGGTAATTATGTGCACTGGTAATCATGTGCACTGGTAGTCATGTGCACTGGTAGTCATGTGCACTGGTAAAGATGTGCACTGGTAAAGATGTGCACTGGTAATTATGTGCACTGGTAAAGATGTGCACTGGTAATTATGTGCACTGGTAGTCATGTGCACTGGTAGTCATGTGCACTGGTATTCATGTGCACTGGTAATTATGCACTGAGAAAAAAAAATATCGAGGACATCCTTGTTAGCTATAAGTTATCCTTAAAACGAGATGAATCATCCTTTTAGCTAGTAAGTTATCCTTAGGATGATGTCCTCGATAAAAAATTCTCAGTGGTGCACTGGTAATTATGTGCACTGGTAGTCATGTGCACTGTAAATATATGTCCACTGGTAGTCATGTGCACTGGTATCATGTGCACTGGTAGTCATGTGCATGGTAGTCATGTGCACTGGTAATTATGTGCACTGGTAGTCATGTGCACTGGTAATTATGTGCATGGTGTCATGTGCACTGGTAGTCATGTGCACTGGTAATTATGTGCACTGGTAGTCATGTGCACTGGTAGTCAAGTGGTTAACGCGCTAGTCTGGTAATCCAGGTAGCGTAGTAATCCGTTGTTCGAATCCGACCTAGTGCACGAATTTTTTCTCATTAATTCGAGTTTGTGCCCACATAATAATAAGACTCTGCGGGTTAGGTGGTAGAAACTGGTTTGAGCATTAACCGAACTGGTGGTTACCTTCCACTAAAGAGTGTTACTATTATTATTATAGATAAATACCTTTATATGATTATGTATACTGCATTAAACTACTCATAATCCTGAAGCTTCTTCATGTATTTTACACAGTCGAAACTGGATGAAACAGGAATACAAGAGACACTTTCCTGCTTATAAAGGTTTCAGAGGTTCCTTCTTTAATAAAGTTTTTTTTAGTAGGAAACCTACAAGGACCACAAGTTTTTCCAGTTTATCAAGTTTCTTGCTTACACAAGTCCTGTTTATCCAGGTATGAAAGTAAATGAATTTATAAACAGAGAAGTAAAAGTTGCTTTTAAGTACTAGCAATATACTCCAGTTATCAATTTAAAATAACGTTAAACATAGCTCAGATTTTCATGCTATTTTTGTATAGGTAAATGAGCATTTGAAAGAGGAGTGCCTCTAATTTTAGAAATTTATCGGACGTAATAAAGTACGAATTAAAAATGAAGTCACAAAAACCGAACAAATTGTTGAATTATTGAACCCACTTGAATGAGATAAAGTTATAGAGCAGTGAAGAGTCTGGTACCATTAAATAGTCAAATATGGTTACCTTAGTGTGATAGTATAAGTCCATACTCATATTATTTTATTTTATTAATTTTAAGTACTTATATATTTATTATGTTATTGTTATCCAACATATTGTAATGAAATTATGTACAAATAAAGCACATTCTTGTTTTTAAAAAAAATGTACCTGAAAACCAGTCAGAAACTTACCTGCCCAAACCAGGTATTGTCGTCAGTGCCGGGGCATTCCACTATATGCATGAGCAAGTCTGGTACCATTAACTAGTCAAATATGTGCCTGAAAACCGGTCTGAAACTTACCTGCCCAAACCAGGTATTGTCGTCAGTGCCGGGGCATTCCACTATATGCATGAGCTGAGCTTCAAATATGCCCTCCTTGACCTGTATCTCAAGGATGGGCTCAAGCTCCACAAACTTCTCATCCTCGGGCGGGTTGGCCAGGTCGATCGTCTGGTAGTTCCACACTCGAATGAAACCATCCGCCCCTGAGAAAACCAAAATCAAAGATATCATATGCCCAAGTCATACTTTCTACCTGAAGTAACGTACTATCCGGTTCCGGGTATGTTTGTGGTGATGGAGAGGAGGGTTTTAGCGGTATGGCGCTCTGTTTCCAGCGCTTGAACCCCGCAATTCGTCTTGAACCATAGAAGATTTTGCCTCCTCTCACAAGAAAAAAGAAAGAAAAAAGGTCATAGTTTCTAATGAACATGAAGTGAAACAGTTATCATGAAGTGAATGAATAATTATTTACACAATCAAATGGCTGATGGCCAATTAGAACTCAACTAGCACTAAGCAACAGATTAATCGGTCGATTTGTCAATTAAGCATAATAATAATAATATTGCCTTATTTATACTGCCCGATTAAGACTATGAAAATCCCATTATTCCAGCAGTAAGCCCAAGACATATTATTATGTGGTAAAAATCCCAAATATAGGAGGATAACTTGTCATGTCCCGGCTGCGTTTCGAACCCACGACCTCTGGAATCTTTGGATTCACAGAGTGCCGTCTTTATCACTGAACTACCGGGACAGACATAACAGATTTATACGAGCTTACACTCCGATTAAGGCCTTGTCTTTGAAATCCAGCACCATTTTGCTCTCACTCACCCACGGTCGTGATCTGCAGAGCCTCCGGGTCGTACAGGAACTGGACTATCTGTTGCTCATGACAGGGGCGACGCTGCTTACGGGACACTTCCAGCTTGATTAGTCCATCGTCCCACACCAGGATGTTGCCCCACTCGCAGCCAGACAGAACCTGATGGTCGATGGCACATTTCAATTTTTTTTTTTTTTTAATGTATATTGCCCCGGAACCGCTTACGCATTACTTCAGGGTCATTACTTTCAAATCGAAATAAATTGAAAACTAAAGGTCGATTCACACACACATCCGTGACGTGACAGTGCCATGACCGGTCCGTGATCCTTCCGGCGCGGCGGCGAGGGCAATCAGATTCTTGTAGGAATTTGAACGGTCCTATTCTTACTCACCCGGCAAGTGACAGTGCAACAGTGCTCGTACCGTGCTTGAACCGTGATCCGGCACATTACTTACGGACGATATTTTTCGATTTTCACGGCCGTGAATTTTTTGATTTTACCAGTGTTTCTCCGCAATTACCAGTGTTTTCACTGCCACTGCGCGGTTGGACACTGACCAGTGTGAATAGAAATCACTTTGGGTTCACGGCCGGTAGAATCACGGACCGGTCACGGCACTGTCACGTCACGGATGTGTGTAAATGGAACTTTAAGGGTTATGAGTTTACGGGCTTGGTTCATAGGCATACTATGTCAAGTACAATTGACAGATGGTTTTAAAGTATTTTTTTATTCTCTTGAACAGTAGCGTATTGAATGAAAGGTCTTGGTTTTATAATGCTAGAGAATTAGATATGATATTTTGAATTGAAACTTGAGTAAGTCTACAGTTTGACAAACCTGGGTAAGTCTACAATTTAAAAATCTGGGTTGAGTCTACAATTTAAAAACCTGGGTAAGTCTACAATAGCTATAGTACTACTTGGATATTTTGAATTGAAACTTGGGTAAGTCTGTAGTGTGACAAACCTGGGTAAGTCTACAATTTGAAAATCTATGTCAGTCTACAGTTTGAAAATCTGGGTAAGTCTACAATTTAAAAACCTGGGTAATTATACAGTTCAGAAGACCACTAGCTATAGTACAAGAAGTATGTATTGCAGCATGCCTATTTATCTTATATGTTAGACAAGAGAAAAGGCACAATACCTTTGCAGTTCTGGAACTAGTCAACACTAACTAGTTACTGATTTTTGAGATCGAGGAGAAGAATCACTCACCTTCTCATCCGGCATTAGGTAGACAGCCAAAATATCGCACGTGGTGGTTTTGCCAAACCTACCCATGGTCCCCAGCAATTTCAGACTTGTGAACGTGTTCACCATCTTCCACATCTTGATGTGACCGAGACCTGTAAGAACACGCTTATAATAATAATAATACCATTTAGTGGATGGTAACCACCGGGCGAGGTTAATGCTCAAAGCATTTTCCACCACCTTACCTTCCGAGTCTTATTATGTGGTCCAGACTCAAATTAATAAGGAAAATACATACATTGGGATTCGAACCAACGGATCCCGGTAGCTCAGTGGTAAAAGTGGCACTCTGTGAATCCAGAGGTTCCAGAGGTCGTGGGTTCGAAACCCAGCCGGGACATGACAAGTTATTCTCCCATTTGGGATTTTTACCACATCATAATATGTCTTGAGCTTACTGCTGCAATAATGGGACTTTAATAGTCCTTATCGGGCAGTATAAATAAGGCGATATTATTATTATTATCCCTACGCTACCTGGATCATCAGACAAGCGCCTTAACCACTTGACTACCAGTCCACTCTTTTGTCGCAGGCAAAGAATAAAAATGTGTATACATCAACAATAATGACAGGGTTAAGACCTTTTTAAAAGTACTTTATGAGAGAGAAAAAACTCATTCATGCGTACATCCCTGTTTTTCAGTATAAGGTACGTCCTGAAAGGCTGAAATTGGTATATAGTATTTTATATTCCTACAACTTGTAGGTATATATGTATTTTATATTCAAAATGTGTAAGGAGAGAGGATTTTTTTTTAATATTTCAACTAGGGCGCCATGCAGATTTGGGGAAAAACGCAATATTAACCAACTGTCCGTTATCAACCAAAGCAAACCACGTTCCATTTTAAAGATTTAGGCAACAATGGGCAGACAATTTGTTGCGAACTCTATCCTGAACATTTTTGAACGGTGGTCCTTTACATGGCCGAAGTTATTTTCTGTTTGGATACAAAAAAATTGAAATAAAACCATAGCCTAATCCTTCGATAAACCACAAAAAGGTTGGATCCATGGAAAGTTTTTGTCGAGGCAGGTCCTGCGATTTTGGGGAAAATAATTGAAAAGTTAAGAACAAAATTGAATAAGAGAAAAGTTTTGCAATACTGCGGCACACATGCTCTTATCCTATTATCACTTGAGCTGACCAGTGGCGTATTCAAAAGACATGCATGGAACTATTGTATTGTAAAAGTAAAAGAGTTCAACTCCCGGTTGGGGCAGACTTTTCGATGAAAATTATGTTCAATCCAAACACGTGAGGCTGGCATTTCCGGCCCTACCCAGGCTGGGTGAGGTTAATGTGGGTAGCTGGTACGATTCCCAGCGAATGGAGGGTAAAACCCCCGTCCTGACAATCTATCTCAGTCAAGACGTTAAAACCAAATAGAATCAACTGGTCACAATAGATCTAATTAGGTCGCAGTGTTAATTGTAAGGGTTTCACTGAAAACCCTGCAACCAGGTCAGCTGATAATAATAACAATGATCCTTGGCCCCTAGGTGGTGACTCTCGAGCTACTGAGAGCGATTTGAATTTTTTGAACCCAACAAGATTACATTTAGGTACCTTTTTTCTTCTCCACAAAACTATTTCCTGGCTCGGGTGCAGCCCGGAAATAAATAAACCAAAATTGGTTTATGTATTTAATAAACCAAAAATATTATGAAGGAGCATCGCCGTAAGAGCACAATCTTACCACTTGAGCTGAGATGACCAGTGACGTATTTGGAGAACCTCACATTGTACACGCCCTGAGCGTGGGATTTGACCTTGAGAATGATCTGCCGTGACCTCCAGTTCCAGATGCTGATCCAGTGATCCGGCTCTCCTGACTGACTCACCAGGATCTCTCCTGTGGGACTGGGGGAGAGGGGGGGAGACGCAACAGTGTTAGGTGTTGGACTTTATCCTATTATCACGGTGACGTCATTGTGAAAGATGTAGATGAACCATGAAGAGGTTTCTTATCCAACTTAGTCTATAGGAGGAGGAGTCTAATAATCAACAATGGAAGAGTTTTTGGGTTGGGTGGAAGAGATTTAGTCCTTTAGTGTCCTTTAGTTAGAACATATGTTTTTATAGAGTTTCTATTCTTTTTCATTTTTATTGTATTGTTTCCATTATTTTCATTGTTAAAATTATGATTTGTATGTACCTACATAATTTTTTTTTTTTTTTTTAATATGAGTGTTTCACAGCCGTTTTTATTTCGTAGCCATGAAACAGGAGCTACTGTAGACGCTTGTGGTCTGTGTTGTAGCCTGCCCATCCCGTAGTATGCCTCCCCTCTGATGGGCGAGAAGTGACACAATACTTCCCAATTAGGTGCTGGGTCAACACGAGCGCACCGGAAGGTATCCCTTACAAACAATTGTAACCAAACTAAGAATACAAATTTTTGTCGGCACGGGGGATCGAACCCGGGACCTTCCGCATGGCAAGCGAGTGCTTAACCATTGAGCTAATCGCGCGCTCATTTATATCTAATAAAGTGTTGTATAATAATAATAATAATAACAATGACTCGCAGAAAATGTTCGAACATACTTTTGTATAATTTTTATGTAAGTAATTTATGTGGAAACATAGCGACATTATTATGTGACGTTAGTTATTTGCAAAGATATTGTAAACCTTCATATGTAATTATCTTTAACCCTCAAATTCTAAGTTCATGTAATTGCAACAATACTAAATTGCGTTTGAACATAATTTAAAAAAATGTGTTTTAACGTCTCCCTGACATAATAATAATAATAATAAATGCCCGCAGCACGGGTGTATATTTACGAGCCTAGCTCTATTTACAAACAGAAAACAAATAACATGAATATATCACATAAGAAAGGTTTAAAAACAATCATATCACAGTTACATAAAAAAAAAATCAATTGAAGTTAAAAAAAAAAAAAAAAAAAAAAAAAAAAAACATCCGAAGTTATTCAAGCCAGGGTTTGAGAATTTCATTAATTTACTAACCTCACCAAGTCTGGGTAGAATTTGAATGGTGACTAGCACTTACTAACCGCTCTAGGCGTTGTTTAACTTTAGTTATCTTACGAAAACTAATCCATTCAACGAGTCTTTGTGACGTTGAGTTTTGAGAGTAAGTGCTTTGAGGATTTTGAGAGTAAGGGCGGAATTAATAGACGTTTTTGTAATACCTCTGTGACACTAAGTCACGGATTGCGTACTGTGTAAGATAGGGAAAACCGACGCTTAGCAGTAACTTGTGATAAATAATTTGTCTATTAATTCCGCCCTAAGTGTTTTTTGGCTTTCCTGATTTTTTGTTGTTCTTGATAAAAAAATAAAACAGTTTTTTGATAGTATACTGACTCGTAATCCAAGCACGTGTACTGTTTGGTGCTTCCCCCCCTCAGTATCGACACCACATCAAAACTCGGCCACTCGTAGATCACGACACTCGGGTTCTGTCCCTTCTCTCCTATCGCAATGTGAGGCTTGCTGTGGTTTTTCTGGAAAGAAATTAGAAATTAGGTGGAAAGAAATTAGGTAATCAGTCTGGTTGTATGCACAGAGAGGGAGGTGACCAAGTCTGATGGTTTGTTTAGGGATTTAAAAATAAATAAATAAATAAATGTGTTTCTTTGTGTTATTATATCACAATTTTTAGTGGGTAGCGCAGAATTATAGGACTTTCCCATATCTTTTAATATCCTTATATCTTATTTTTGCCTATCATTCCGCCACTGGTCGCTGCTCACATTAAAGCAGCTACTCATTTTTCCTCACAAGGTTAGGGATTTAAAAACGGGTTGCGTTTAGAAGGTGGAGGGGAGGGGGGTGTTTACCTACCTTAATTTTGTTTGGAGTGCACCAAGTCAGATAAAAAAGATATAAATAAATTACTAACCTAATCTTGAAATTTTGTTTGCCACTGGTATTCATGGGCAAATTGACGCGCGTGTCTGCGGTTTTGGCGAAAACATTCATGCCGACGATATGCAGGCCAATCTAGTTTATTATAAAATAACTATGCATACATTATAATACAGCTACATACAATGTACATACTTTTTTTTAAAAGATGAGTGTTTCACAGCCTTTTTTAATTCGTAGCCATGAACCAGGAGCTACTGTAGACGCTTGTGGTCTGTGTTGTAGCCTGCCCATCCCATAGTATGCCTCCCCTTTGATGGGCAAGAAGTGACACAATACTTCCCAATTAGGTGCTGGGTCAACACGAGCGCACTGGAAGGTATCCCTTGCAAACAATTGTAACCAAATTAAGAATACAATTTTTTGTCGGCACGATTGATCGAACCCGGGACCTTTCGCATGGCAAGCGAGTTCTTAACCACTGAGCTAATCGCGCGCTTTTTAAATACAACTTCCTTTCACAGAATATAAATAGTATGGCAGCAGACCTTCATACTTGATGGGCATTATATTCGAGAATCCGATAACCACTTACCGTGATGCAGCCCAAGCCTTGACCACCTGACCCACTCCTCAGCTCCACCAGTTTGGTGGTCAGATCCAGGATGTGGATGAAACACCCGGACAGAAACACCAGGTGGTTCGGGTCTGGACAACAGATGTTGAAATTCTTGTACGAGTCATAGCCAAAAGAATATCTGGATTAGAAAATTGTTAAGAAATTCCATTGGTTACCAGCGAGATTTTGATAACAGATCACATAGAATAAATATACGAGTATCTCCCATAACTCTGAAACTCTCTAATGCTGGGTCCACACAGGTGCAACATGCAACCCGTTGCTGCAACATGTGTGTGGTAATTGGAACACTGTTGCAGCAACATGTTGCAGTTCGTGTTCGTCAGTGATCCATTCTGTTTCTATGTTCAGGTGCCGTCCACACACGTGCAACATATTAGCAACAAATATCAAAGATGTTCAGTAGAAAACCGACATCCTCATGGATAATTTTTGAACATTCATGTTCGTGTTCAGAAGCCGTCCACACAGAGTGAATTCATGTTGCAGCAACGTTGCATCTGTGTGGACCAAGCATTACGAAGCGTGGCATAAAGAAATCAGATAATGTGTGGACCCTTCTTATTGAAAATCTAAATTTCAGTCTTATCCTTTGTACAAAAATAACCACCCACCTAATAAACTCCCTAGAAAGATGGAAGAAACGAGAAATATTTCCAAATAAAACACCCACGCATTTAAAAATGATTGACGGAAAACAAAACCCAGAAATGAATTGGTACCCACCCAAATGTAAATAAACAAACAACATCTATCTACATTATAATAATGTGAACAGATGTGACATAACGCATCAAATTTAATATTCTCGAAAAAGTATTAAATTTTCATATTTCGCCGGAAGACAATATTCCCCTCCACTTTTCCATCCGATCTGTAAGCCTCTTTCTTTTCCTCCACCGTGGGTTGCTTAATTTCTTTATGTAAATTCTCATGTAAAATGGAAAATGCGACAGTCTTGTCAAACCGTGTGAAAATAAGGACGGGTATTTACAGTACTTGTTTCACTTCTCTGTCCTATGAATGATAAATGGAAATGCCAGAAAACTTTTCACAAAGTGGCGAGAAAGAAAAAAAGAAGAAGAAATTTTACAAAAGACTCTGGGGAGAGAGGCATGGACATGAGCGGTGGGACCAGGATTGAAGAAAAGTAGTGTCGTGGAGGTAATATTAAGCTCGTATTGTATTGTATTGTATTGTATTTTTTTTTTTTTTTTTTTTTTTTTTTGAGGATGAGTGTATCACAGCCTATTTTATATCGTAGCCATGAAATAGCAGCTACTGTTGGACGCTTAGGGTCTTTGTAACTCGCCTTTCCCGTTGATGCATCCCTTCTGATGGGCGAGAAAGATTCAATACTTCTTATTTTGGTGCTGGGCCAACACGAGCGCACCGAATGGTATCCGTTACCAACAAATTAATGTAACCATTGTTTTATATAATTTTCTTGTCGGCTCTGGGGATTGAATCCGCACCTTCCACATAGCTTTCAGTAAATGTATTAAAAAAAATTGTTATTGCAGGAGGACTCTCATTACAGTCATTACCGACCTTCTGATGATGCGTCCATTACAAACGTTCGAGCTAGGTTTTCTGTACATTATTCTTGACCTTTGTACAAAACCATCACTTTCCTCTAGTATATGATCTCGAAGCTCCAGGAATATTAGAAGATATATGTAATATTTTATATAAAACCAGGATTCTTTAAATAGGTATATAAATATATGATTCTTTATATAAAATATTACGTATACCTAACATTACTTTGGATTCTAATATGAACTTAATAAAATAACAAATAATATTAAAAGAACTGTTTCAAACTAGAGGACTTCCTCAGTTGCAAGCTGCCAAGGAACAAACTGATAGACAGAAAGTGGTTCATCTAGCAGGATTCTACATATACAAGCCAGAGTCGATGGTACGATGAAAACAACAGTTCTTGTTCTATCACTGAAGTTTAGAAACGCTCAGCGAGGCTAGGACATGGATAGGTGACCATTCAAATTCAATGCCTTGTGATAGTTGTGATGCTGGCTCTTCCCGGCCCAACTCAGACTGGGTGAGGGTAATTTGACTAGCTGGTTTGTAAGTTTCTAGCGAATGCAGGGTAAAAAATATATAAAAAGGTAGTATTATTGAAAGATAGTTTAAAAAAATAATTCAACAACGTCATTTAGGCACTGCATACAAAAAAAGATATTATATACATATACAAGCAATGAGGTCAGACATTATAGTTGTTATAAGTCAGAAATCAAATCAGGTACAGTTCTGCTGCTATGAAAACGATAATTTGAGACATAATGCCTAGGTTATATTACAAAAAACGACCGAAAGCAATACTTTCTATACCTCATAGGTAATAGAAAGTAAAAAGTTATTAAGTAGTTATACAAGCGACAAACGACGATGCAATAAATCCGTGCTAATAACAGATGTATAGCACCAACAATTGAGTCCATTCACCATTTCTGCACTGCATATTACTGAATACTGGTTAATTACGTCACTGATGTAAACAGACCATTGAAAAAAGAAAAAATACAGAACTCGTGACTGTGGTTTTTCCAAATAGCTCTTTTGCTACAAAATGCTTTTCACCACATTTCAAAGGCAGTCTCTTGTGAACGTTATTTTATTCTACGTTGAAAAGGTCAAACTTTTGTGACATTACAAACCAGCCGTACCACGCCGAGGGAATTAATTTCAAGGAAACTGAGGATTGAGAAAACGTATTTTATAATCGCTGTAGCTCAAAGTTAGTTTAAATTGGAAACTTGAAATGTAGGTAGCCCATAATGATATATTTTATGATGGGTATATTTTATTCTTCTAACAATATTGGTACAAAAATCCGCAAAATTGAATGAAAGTATGTTCTGTAATTCTGTATGATACTTGGTTTTATGGCCTTACCTTGGCAATGAGCAAGAGTTCTCTCGTTACTAAAATACGCATGGGTAGCATTTTAAAAAACACGGTGCCTTAGTGTTGAAGTCTCTTTGGAAAATATATATTTTTGAAATTTGGGGAAAAGTAGTTATTAGGAACTCCTTTACAGAACTCAAGCTAATTTGGACGGTTTTACAGCAAAATGCTCTCGCAATAGTACATGCATATGCTCATGGGTTAAGTATCCGCTTTCGTTGTTGCCGCATGCTTGTATTGGAAATTCAATTTTTTGCCGCTTCCTGCCATTTAGGTAATAATAATAATAGGTACTCCGTATTTCTGACTTAGCAAGTTAGCACGTCTCCAAGTCCAACTACTTATTTATACCTTATATCACAATAAAATCCACTTTTCAATCCTGGTTTTTGCTTATCTGCTTCCAGTGCAATCCTATACCGCTAGGACAATTATCGTAGAGAATGGAACGGAATTTAAAGATGATAGCGATTAAAATGAAATGTGTAAATAATCACACATCGATGAGGAGAGAGAAAAGAGCAAAACAAATAAATAATTGAGAAGAGAGATAAACATTAAACAGAAGGAAACAGAGGATATAGAGAGAAAGTAGAGAATGTGAATAATTTTGCGATGCGTGAAAATCTCAGATGTCAAAATTTTACTTATCAAATGCATTCAAACTTCTTGACGTACCTACCTATTGAAAACTCTTCAAAGACGCCATTATTTCTCAGGCAAACTTGCGAACATGTGACACAGGTGACACTATCTAATTGCAAACTGATTCCTCTTCAAAGCAAAATGTACTTACTCGAAGTGTTCCTTTAAAAAGCTGACATAACAGTCTAGAATCATCTTGTCTATTTTTATGACTGGTTCCTGGTGTGTCTAGTTTTATGACTGTTTTCTATTCTTGGTCGCCATTTTTCAAGGATTCGTCAACTCCTTCATGGGTTATTTCATCTAATCGGACAGGTACCTTAATGTTTCGACTGACAACCCTTAATCAAAAGAAAATGCTTACCGTTATTGAGCTATGTAGATACAACTCAAAATAAAGGATACTCAATGTCCAAGTAATCACGTTTCAAAGTGCAATTTTGACTAAGGAACACGTTCCCTGGTAATTCTCCTTCATGTTCCAACTGATCCTCCAGCTCCTCCATCTCATCACCTCCTTCTACGAAACTCTGCAAGGATCCCATTGATAGGGCATCTGTGAATTTCTGGACCACTTGATCCTGAAGCACCAGCTCCAGAAGATCTGAGTCGCCTTGATCCTTGAGTACTGCTTTTGAAACATCTTTAGATGCGTCTGATTTTCCGACTGTTTCCTGTTCTTGGACACCATTTTCTTCCGATTCGTCTACTCCTTCATGGCTTATCTGGTCTTCTTGGACATCTTCTGACCCTTTAGGAAGACTGGTGTCAGATTCTAACTGTTCCGTGTCAACTTCCATTGGTGGGTCATCTTGTTTCTCCGTCGACATGATTAATTCTGTCAAAAAAGAATGACAGTTGTGTTTGTATAAAATTCACATCTCATATGAACTTGGAAGTCAAATTAGGTATGGTGCGCTAGGTAACTATAAGTACTTAAATAGACCTCCTTTCTTTATCTATACTTAAAAAAGAGAGTTTCACTCACTGACTGATTCATCACTGTTTCTCCGAACTGGTAAGTCCTAGGAAGCTGAAATTTGGTAGGTAGCTTTGTCTTATAGTCTAGATGGGATTTTTCGAAATTCCTACTACAACACCTCCCAGACGGCACAAAAGGTTACACAAGCTTTATAGACTCTGAATTTTCCTTGTAAAAATAAGCTTTACTTCACAAGGTTTAAAAAGTATAAAAAAAGTATGGATTTTTCCTTGTAAAAATAACCTTTACTTCACAAGATTTAAAAAAGTATAAAAAAGTATGAAATAATAAGTTTGCGGAAAACTTACTTAGGCAAGGTTTATAAACACTTTGGAAAGGTTTCCGCAATCTTTTATAAGTTTTTTAAATATTTTTTTTCGCAAGACATCGGAATAGAGAAAACGCCTTAAAAAATAAATGTGTGACTGTGTATGCAATATGTCTCTCTTCATCAATGGTCTGTGGACTCCATATTGAATTTTTGAAATTAAATAACTGAAAAGTTTATCAAGTCGCAAAACACTTTTAAGTTATTAGTTATATTAGTATTGTAACTTAAAATAGTTCTCTTTTTAGTGATCCAATGCTCTGACTGAATTCTGGAGCTCTTTACAAACTTTTACCTTAGAGAGCATGAACAATTTTTGACCAACTGAGGTCAGGATGGTCAATATGTCTGCAAACATAATATCTTTTTAAACTGGATCCTAGCATTTAAAATATGATCTATGGAGGAAATCCACATGATATTTTCCACCTGTTTACATATATTGTGCATCCAATCCAACAAGCTTCAATCTGAAGAAACCTATTCAAGCTGCCTCCCTCCTCAAACATATTGAACCCAACACCGGATAAGTGATAGTGACTACACATTTTATTGATGATTTAACAATATGTAATTATATCTAACAATTTCTGATAAAAGACCAACAAGTTGACTCTTCTAAAGTTCCTTCATCACAGTTTTAGGGTGTAACTAAAAAGAATGTTTCTCTACTTTAAAAAGTTTACTGTTCTAAAGTGTACCAATTTCCATGCATTAATCATAAGGGAGTTTTACACTCCAATTAGTGGGGTAAGCAATAGCTAAACAATATCTTACATTGTTTTATAGTCAAACCAGGATATGTATGTGGAAATGCTGGAGATTAACCTGTTCTAGATATTCCACTTAATCAGAATCACACTCTTAACAGGTGTCTGACTGGGGGATTTTAAACAGGGAGAAGACCAGTGTTTTGCTAAACAACTATAAACAGAGAACTGACTAGCTAAAGGCTTTTTAATAGGTTCACATTATTGAAGATTTGACTACACTGTTCCATAATCAAAAGATCCTGTGTTCAATTTACAGTTTTTTTCTTCTTTCAAACAGCAAATTCTGTTCCCTTTGAAAATAAGGCATTTCTAGCCCTTATCAGGCTAAGTGAGGTTAATGTGGGTAGCTGGTACTATTCCCAGTAAATTCAGTATACAACCCCCATTTTTTTTTAAATAAATAAATCTGTTCTCTGAAAATGTGAGGCTGGTATATCTAGCCCTACTCAGGCTGAGTGAGGTGAATGTGGGTAGCTGGTACTGTTCCCATTAAATTCAGAATGAAATTCCCATCCTCACTATCTCAAATCAGGACAGGGGTTTTTTATGGATCTTCAACCAGCTATGACATAAAAAAAAATATTGTAAGTTAAGAAGAAGTATTAAGTGTTGCAAATTTAGACAGTTTTTTACTTGTAATAAGTACATTTTTTACTATAATGTGTTCATTAATTTTAACTTTTAAAACAGTAGCTTGCATTATTAAGGATTTGACTACTGCCCGTAATACAAAGATTTTAGTTCATTTTTGTTGTTGTGAAACACATAATTCTCCTTCTTTTGAAAATATGAAGCTGGCATGGGTATACACAGCGTTTATCAGGCTGGGTGAGGTCAATGTGGCTACCTGGTACTATTCCCAGTAAATTCAGAATAAAATGGCCCAACCCAGGCTCGGTGAGCTTAATGTGGGTAACAGGTTTGTGAGTTTCCTGCAAATGAGGGTAAAACCTCGGTCATGATATGACTATGCAATTGAGGTTAAACCCACTTGAACAAACAAAAAAAAAATTCTGGAAGACTGTTCTTTTTTTACGAATGCCATGTTATAGTCAAAATTCTCTCTGGGTTCTATTTCCTAATTTCATCTTCAATAATATCAACTTCTGTTCTGGTATTCTTTGTCTTTGGGCAGCCTGCTGCTGGGCAGGAAGATGGCATTTCAGCATATCTCTCTCTTAATTACCTATATGTATAATAGATTTAGATTAATTAAGTCCACTAGGCTTAATTTATCTGCTGATTCTATGTATTATATTCTGTTTGTTTCATGTTTTTGTTTGTTACATATTTTTGCTTTCAATTCTTTTACCATGTAAATGGAAAAATATAAAACTGAAAAACACAAATTGTCTTCTTATTTATTAATGTTAGCATTTCATCAACAGCTTTTCATCATTGTAGACCAAATTGCCTTGAAAAAGTATATTTTTCATCAAATCCAAATTAATTTTAAAAATTTCCTGGCCCTACCTATGAAATCACAATTTTCAAATTTTCCCGGGCAATGGCGGCGGTATGAAATTCAATATGGAGCCCCTTAATTATTAAGTAGGTATGCAATTTCCAAAACCTTGTAAAAATAAGCTTAATAAAATGCTCAGGGGGAGGAAGTAGTAAGCTTACAGAAGTGTTTCTAAAATGTTAAGCCTTGTCAAAATAAGCTTTATAAAATGTTTGAATCTTGTCAAAATAAGTGTTTTTAAAATCTTTTTAAACACTTTCTGTGCCGTCTGGGCTGCCATTGGCGAAAAAGGATTTTTAGCTTTCAACGCTATATCTCCGCACGACCAGGCCTCGGCCCGCAAAGCGGGCGACAGCCCGCTAGTTACATATAAAAGTTTGAAATCAAGTTCTGTTCGAAACTTTTTATCTTTTTTGATATAAATTCAGGTTTCCAACCTCAAATTATATTATCTACAGAAAGTGAGGAGTTCTCCATTGAACGAGTTATTCCCTTACCTATTCCTATCTAGTCTACCTACCTTTCAGGATATGTGAAACGGACGGAACGGTTATGTGAAAAGAATGGACATATTTTGGTTATACCGGTGAACTTAAATCTAGATTTTGCGTATTGATTTAAATGGGAAAACTAATGCATTAGTCTATTAATTTCGTCCTACATTTTTTCCTGTGATCAAAACCTTTTTTTAGCAGCCTACTTGTTTAATGGAACCTATCTACTACGTAGAATGTGTCTTTCTCTTTTATTGTTGAAAATACCAATATATTATGGTGGTTTTCTTTATTGCCAACATATTATGTAACATTATGCTTTATTTTTGTGTAGGAAACAAGATAAACTAATAGGCGGGTCGAGATGCGACTGCTAGGTCCTTGCTGTCATATACCTACTAAACCTACTTATATACAATACATGAGCAAGAACCTAGCAGCCGGCCATAAGAAAACTTCGGTTAGAAATTCGACTGATTCATTTAGGTATTGTATCTACGCCAATTGTGTCTTTCTGTAATTGTGTAACACGATTTCCAACTGAAATGTAAGTGTGAATAAAGGAATAAAAGTTTTACCTTGAGCTTTTGATTTCGAAATACTTCAACAAGTAAGTGACATTTCTCTTTTGAATAATTCCTATGAAAATTTCCATGCAATATTCAGACATTTATTGAAAAAGTTTCAAGAGAAGTTTCTGTCAAATAAAGAAAAACACAAAATACAAGAGTGCTTTCTGTCTAATTTTGTTTACTGGTTTCCATTGGAAACGGAATGAGTTCGCAATAGAAACAGGGTAGAAACTACAAAATAAATAGATGGGGAAATTGAAATTTTAGTTGAGGAAGTTCTCGCCTAAGTAGCAGCACGTGTCAGTTGATTGACTTTAGAAGACCGTTATTTTTGAGCACCCCTGATACAAATGTATGATAACAAAAAACAATGTTCACATCCATCAACGAAAATACTGTGCTAACTTCCTAGACGTAAAATTTGAATTTTATTCGAATTTCCTTCTTTGGCCTTTGCTCATTATAGTCCTTATCTTATCATTATCACCTTTATTTAAAACTCATAGATACCTACCGAAAAAATTATCTGATTTCTTAAGAGATTATGAACTACCTCTATTAATAGGTAAATCAGACAAGTGAATAACTTTCCATCCTGAAATGTTTCAAAACATTGCCAGAAGTTTGAGTCGAGTGAACTCAGGTAAGGATCTGTACTTTCAAAAGCAAGTACTTTCTGTACTTTCAAATGAAGAAATGGTTATAATTCCATTTCTTCATTGTATTTTTCTACTATAATTGTAGCTGTAAACTTTTTCATTATCTTTTCAAACAAGTCTTATCCAACAACATACTTCACGAACATCATACTATGCCATTTCAACAAGATTTTTTATGAATTTCAACAAGAATACAACAAGAAACCACATTATGTGGTCTAAATCTCAAATGGCAGAATAACTTGTCCCTTCCCAGGTGGGTTATAAACCTGCAAGCAATAGATTACCAGTCAGATGTCTTTAACACTGAGCTACTGGGACATACAGACATTCTAAAGCTGGCCACACACGAACGTACACACATGCATTCATGAGCATGTGTGGTAGAAAAGTATCACGAGCAAAAGCTTGTTCATACAGCCTATTTATTCAAACAGGTACATGCTTGGCTGGCTTAAGGGGTAAAAATCTAGAAACAAGAAAAGTATGCGTGGTGTTGTTATTATTGGGGTAGCAGGCTAGCAAGGGTGATTTTTTCTATTTCAAAACAGATCTATTCTGACAAAGTCTAGAAGAGTTTGGTGAATGCTGTGTTCAGGTTTAAATCCAAGCATGCATCAGTCTTGGTCTTGGCTTATAACACAAAATAGGTAATATTTTTTACCTGTTCGAACCTAGAGAAATAATTAAAAGTATGATTGGCTTGTCCCTGCATGCTGTTCATAGTATGAGTCACCTTGATTTGTTAAGTAGTCACCATGGCTAATTTATGTCTATGAATTGGTGAAGAATACTAGGCTTGCATCCATGGTTACCTGAATTTGAATCTAGGTGGGTAGAGAATATTTTATTCTATACTTTACAAACTTTACATGTTTGATAGCCACTTACACCTTGTGAGTAGTTAATAGTATGAGCAACAGAAAGTTGCAGCATTAGAAGAATTTTTTGTAAAAAGGAGGTTTCTTCAGTTCCGTAATGATATAATAACAAATAATGTTCTTAATGTTTGTTCCAGCTTTAGCATACAAGTTCCTCAGCCCTAGTGTCAATTTTGTATCAAATGTGAATACCATACAAAATATAATACAAAAATCAAAGTTCCATTCTCTTACAAAGTATATGCCAAACAGTTGGCCTGCAATATCTACCGGACAAACAAATAGTTCATCCCTAGAGTAAGTAAGATTAAAGTCTTTAACACGTTCGTTACCGAACGGCCATATGTGGATGTTTTTGTGTTTTCTCTGGGACCGAAAACACACATGTGGCTGTTATCAATTTTTTAACGAGGGACCGGACATCCATATATGGCCTTTTTGAGGTAGGTTGTTAGTATTAGAACAGATATATGATCGATTCTTCTACAAATACGATGCCAAATATGCAACAACAAAAAAATTTTGGTCCCCAGGATGCAAAATTGCAACAGCGACTTTACCGCCCGGTCCCTACGTAAAACTTGAAAAAATTGGCTTGGTAACAAACGTGTTAAAACCTCAGTTACCCACCATAATTATCATGTCCTCACGTCCTTGTCCAATCCCAAGTAGTAGCAATAGTTGGTCCTGCAAATAATTCACTTATAAGATGTGGACCTGAATGAGCTGGGAATAGCTAAACCTGCTAAACAATGCTCAAAAATCATCAAATTAATTGCAAAGAAACCGTACTCCATCTGAGCTATTATTTTTAACCGGGTTAGAGACTACCATACCATGCATACCCCCTTGGCAAAGGTTTTAGCCACCACAACAACAACATAGATATGTGACAAAGATTGCACTTAGAAATATGTCATTCAGGATGAGCCATCATTGAAACATAAGTTGGCTGTTGGAGATCATTACTCTCCCCAGCTGTTGTCAAGCTGGTTACAACAACAACAACATCCGACTACAATTACATGGTAGACTTTGACATAAAGTACTACTTTTTAAAAATAAATTATTTTCAAAATTTTGAAATTAGGCACACTTAGCAGCACTAATTACTGTTCTCTGTTATCCTACATTCATTTTCATACAGATTATTTTTTATTATAAATAATTTTTAGATCGCCTTAGTAGTTTGAATACTAGATTAGTAATTCAAGATTTTCGAGAGTCATAGTGATTTACTTATTTTGTTCAACAAAATTTTTGATTAAAAAATATTGTAAAACTCAAATGTATGTATTTATAACAATTTATTCAATTATTTTTTCAGACTATCACAAAGTATTTCTGTCAATCAAACAAGATCAATTATCAAGTACTCAAGAGAGAAAGGTAAAAGGCTTAGTGATAGAGAAGTTCCAAAAAGATTCTTCAGACTTGACTGGTAAGTTATTGAATTCATTAAAGTTGAAAATAATGTATACAAAAATTGTCTTTCTGGTAAATTTCAATACCTTGTAGAATTTCTGTGCTGTAATTTTATGATCACGGTGAAATCATTAATCATTTTCTTGAATCCTTTTAGGTTGTTACTCCTTGGATGCTTGTAAACAACACTGAAACATACCTCATTAAAAAGTGAACATACTATAAAAACAAAAAGGGTCCTCAAAGTATTTGTAGGTAGATTAGATAGATATCTTATTCAAATTGACTTTAAATATTATTAACCTGTTATAATATTATGAGCATGCAGTTAAAAGTGATGTTAAACCCAAATTAGAAAATATATAATATTTATATTCATAATAATAAAATATTTGCTTTTTTTCTAAAAAGAAAACTTATTAATTAAAATAAGAAAGTATCCCCTTTGAATTGTAAAAATGGTATTTTTGGAAAATAATTATTTATAATAAATAAAATAAAAATTGTTGTTTCCCCATACCTACTTATTTTTTTGAGCTGAATTTTAGTGACCATCTAAACAGTCTAAGCAATGTGTAATGACTGACGTTGCTATCATAACAATATACTTATTTCAACCAAAATACTTACTAAGCATTGCATAGTCACTAACAGACTGATTAATTCATGAAAATAATGGGGCATTTGATAGTAATTTCTGTATAAAATTCTTTGTCAAGCCCATGATTAAATCCGTCCATTAGCAACTCTGGTCTTTTAACTTTATGCTGAAAAGGCTCGGAAAACTTTCGTATTTTTCATTTCATTTGTACTTATTTATGTATGTACTATATTGTTACCTCAAATTGTATTTTATTAAAGAAAGTACTTATTAACACTTAGACGACTGGGTGTACCACCAGTGGTACACGCATGTCTGTACGGAATGGACCGAGTGTGCCAAGGGTGATACACGCATGCACTACGCCTGTGAATAGCCTAAACATCGCCGGTCCCACGGGAGAACTTACTAAAAACATGCCGGTCGTCTAAGTGTTTTAAACAGGAAAAAAGTACTGACCTGAAGAATAAGCCAAAGTTGGACTTTTTCAGAAAGTTGCAAAAAATCACTTTGTGCAGTTACAAAGGCGAATCCGAAAAAACAGATTACAGATCCGGGCTGGAAATGTCGTCAGTAATCTACCATTAACGGATGTAAACGTTTTTTTGGTCCACCCTGTATATTTATGTATGTATTATATTGTTACCTCGAATTGTATTTTCTTAAAGAAAGTACTTACTAAAAAACAACAACTGTTTCAGGGGCATGTGGATCCGCACCAAGTGTGGAAGACACAAGAAGATGTTCAAGAAGAGCGCCAAGCAGAAGCGGCGCCTCCGACAACACGTGATGTGCACCGCCAGCCAGTGCAACCTGCTGGACAAGATGGTGAATATTTCAATATTTTATTTGAATATTTTAATTTAATGCTTTTTCTTTGTGTTATTATGTCATAATTTTAGTGGGTAGCGCAGAATCATAGGACTTTACCACTTTAATTTACAATATCTTGTATTATTTTTTTGCCTAAGATACTGCCACTGGTCGCTGCTTCACATTAAAGCAGCTACTCATTTTTCCTCACGAGGTATGAGTGGACCCCGAACATCCAAGTACAGAGCAGAAAAAATCCTCCCCCGCTGGGAATCGAACCCAGGTCACCATGTGTGCAATGCCTAGCGCGCTAACTCGCTCTGCCACAGTGACTACTGAATATTTGAATATTTTATTTATTTATTTGAAAAGGTATAATTAACATGTTGGTACACTATTACAAATTACACCTTATTGTACAAAATCTTAAAAAATATAGATATTATGATAAAATAATACAATATAAGAATAAAATTGTTACGACAAGTCTAGAAGAGGATTCAGGTTTGATTCAAGTCATCTAAGCATTTTCTAAATGTTCTTGGGTTGAAAAAATCAATATCCTGTGAGAGCAATACATTTCCTAGAGTAAAGATATATGATTCCAAGGATTTGTTTTGTGCCTTGGTGGTATAAAAATTTCTTTTTTGGTTCCGTGAGGAGGACACTCGAACTTTAATTTTGAAGTTCTCTAAGAATGATGTACATAGAGCTATGATGTACATTGGAAGTATGATGTACATACTAGGAAGAGAATGCCCTTGGCATTAGCACCGCCCTTGATCAAGTTTTGTTTTCTTAATTTTAATATCTATGTATGTATATATTCTATGTCATTATTTTGTAAATAAAACTTGATCCAACTTGTTTAATAATAATAATAACACGTTCGTTACCAAGCCAATTTTTTCAAGTTTTACGTAGGGACCAGGCGGTAAAGTCGCTGTTGCATCCTGGGTACCAAAATGATTTTTTTTTGCATATTTGGCATCGTATTTGTACAAGAATCGATCCTATATCTGTTCTAATACTAACAACCTACCTCAAAAACCCCATATATGGATGTCCGGTCCCTCGTTAAAATTTTGATAACGGCCACATGTGTGTTTCGGTCCCAAAGAAAAACACAAAAACATCCACTAATGGCCGTTCGGTAACGAACGTGATAATAGCTAGATTGTGTATATTATTAAACAAGAAAATATTGTGTTTCTTGTTTAATGTTTAAGGTGAACAACACGTTCAAGAGGAAGAGATACTACGTGGACGACCCGTATGAGCCCTACCACTCCAGGGAGGAGTTCGATCTCACGCGAACCAAGCCCAGACCTCTGCCAGAGTCTGCCCACAGCCTCGTGGACACGAGTCCTTGAAGGGTTTGAGATAAAATAGTGGGATTACTGCTAAGATAAAATAGTGGGATTACTGCTAGGTCATCCTTTAGGGCGAAATTAAATGACAACATTGAAGAAAAAAAAATTATATATTCTGTATTTGAAACACAAATCAATATTTGAGTTCAATGTATGTAAAACAAAACTAGGATTACTGCTAAGATAAAATAGTGGGATTACTGCTAGGTCATGCTTTAGGGCGAAATTAAATGACAACATTGAAGAAAAAAATATATATATTCTGTATTTGAAACACATATCAATATTTGAGTTCAATGTATGTAAAACAAAACTAGGATTACTGCTAAGATAAAATAGTGGGATTACTGCTAGGTCATGCTTTAGGGCGAAACTAAATGACAACATTGAATTCACAATTTTTTTATATTCTGTATTTGAAACACAAATCAATATTTACCGACCTCAGTAGCTTGATCGACAAGGCGGCGGACTTGTAACCTGGAGGTCGGTGGTTCAAGTCTCGGTTACAGCGTAAATTTAGTAAAGCGAGTTTGAGAAGTTGTGACATCATGAAAGTGATTAACACAAATACGATAACTGGAACAAATCAATATTTCAGTTCAATGTATGTAAAATAAAACACCTATTCTTTCTGCTTTAAATGTTTGAAATTTGGTTTCTACCGCGGTTATGAGCAGCGGTAGTAGGGAAAAAATATAACCAATGCTTAGGTAACCAAATATACAGTGTTGAACCATGCCCTGTTATAAATAAGTAAATCTTAAAAAATACATCATGTTTATTAAGATTTTTCTTAGCAAACATGATATATCTTACTAAAATACTCACTCAGTACTTGATAACCTGTTTGTTAAGTATTGAATGAGCAATTAAGTTAAATCCTAGACGCGACACTATGTACATATTTAATTGAAAATGTTTGTAAGGGTTCCTTCCAACAGTGCTGGTTGTCACAGCACAGTGATTCGAAATGAATTGTTACAGGGGTTCCATATATCTCTGGGATGGCCCATTATGACAACAGTTTCAACTAACAGCATTTTTAAAGGTAATTTATTGTTTAATATCTACAAAATGTTAATTGTTTACATCAAATCACATTTTGTTTCTAAAGTGAATTTGTAAGGCTGTCATAATTACAAAAATATAATTGTTAATTTTTAATAAAACTAATTAATTTGTTTTAGCTATTTTAAGACCCATACATGACCAAATATTTTAGCGTTAGGCTTCAGATATTGTTGGTGTTTATACAACGTCGGGGATGATCTCCGGCCGGAATTTCTTCTAAGATTATAATTATTCTGTATTAATGTATGCATATTATACTCTGTCTCTGACAAGAGAAATACCTAAGTACAATTAGTTTAATTATGTAGTCACCGTGCCCGGTGAGATAGCGCACTAGGCATTGCACTCATGGTGACCTGGGTTCAATCACTAGCGGGGCAGGAATTTCTACCCTCCATTCGCTGGAAACTTTCAAACAAGTTACTCCCATTAACCTCACCCAGACTGAGTGGGGCCGGGAATAGCCAGCATCGCAGGGGTTTGATTTGAATGACCACCCATCCAAGTCCTAAGATCGCTGGACGTTTCTTAACTTCAGTGACAGATCAAGAATTGGTGTATTTAACTTACCATTAACATTCGCTTCTGATTTTTAACGTCACTTTCAACTACGTGGTTTTATCACGACGGGGTTTTACCCTCCATTTGCTAGAAACTCACAAACTAGCTGCTAAAATAAAACCTCATGCAGTCTAACTGGGGCCGGAAATAGTCAGCATAACGAGGGTTCAAATTTGAATGGATTCCCATCCAAGTCCTGACCTCGCTGTACGTTGCTTAACTTCTGTAACAGAAAGAGAACGAGTGTCTCCAACGTACCATCGACGTCTAGGCTGGCTTCTGACATGTTTGTTTTAATCTAAAAGGAATAATAATAATAACAATCTATAGTGGAAGTTAACCACTAGGCGAGCTTAATGCTCGAAGCATTTTCTACCACCTAACCTCAGAGTCTTATTATTATGTGGTCACAAACTCAAATTAATGAGGAAAAATTCATGCACTGGGTGGGATTCGAACCAACGGATCCCTACGCTACCTGGATTATCAGACTAGCGCGTTGACCACTTGACTACCATGAAGACGTATTCTAATGTAAATTAAAATAGATAATTCAAATCGATCAGGATTTCTTCCTCGTTTTTTATAGCGAGCAGAAATAGTTGAGTAGAAATATATCCAAAGTTCAGCAGACGCATGATCTGGCGCCTCTGAAACAGGAAAGTATGAGGGGAGGTGCAGGAGTGCAAAAGTTACATAAAAACTCAGCCTCCAAAGTTCCTCTGCTCAATGGAAAGTTAACACATGCTAAGTCAGAGCTGTTTAAAAAAATAGGACGTTTTTTTCTTCGTTGAAATTTGACGAAATATTTGACGCTCGTCACCGTTTTAAGTATCGAAATTAGAATTTTGTGATTCAATGAAGACGATCATGTTTTCTATTTTAATTGTTTGCTTTTTCGGTTTGGTTGCCGCTGATAGTCCTTACGCTTCAGGTATGTCATGAATTAATTATCTTACCTTACATGTTTAGACAGAGGTGATATCACAATGAAAAGGAAACATGAAATCCAGCCGATAATTGTCAGTCCAATTCATATGTATATTTTTTTAAAAAAAAGAACCGACCTCAGTAGCTTGATCGATAAGGCAGCGGACTTGTAACCTGGAGGTCGGTGGTTCAAGTCCTGGTTTCAGCGTAGATTTAGTAAAGCGAGTTTGAGTAGTTGTGATATCACGATAGTGATTAACACATATATGATAACTATTTTTTTTTGGGGGTCCTTCGTTCAATATTTCAGCTTTGGAGGTGTTCCCGTTTTAGAGATCATTCAGTGAATACATTAATCAGTGTTTTCTAGACCAGCGGTCGGCAACCTTTTGAACTACGCGGACCCCTAGCTTATCTCGAAAATTTTTAAGGGACCCCCACATTACAAAAGCGTAGGGGGGGGGGGGCAAACTTGATACGCCGACTTGGAGAGCATTTTTGCATGCGGATGCTAGACATAGAGAGTGAGGGGGAAGTAGGGTACTTCGGACTATTTATGATTCGAGTTCATGAGCTATTTTTCTTCTTTCTTTTTTTAAATCCTGAAATGGCTTCGCGGACCCCAGGTTGCCGACCGCTGTTCTAGACGATGCCGAGCCCAGAAGCCCAATTGCACTATCTCAATTAGCTCAGTTGTAAGATTGTACTCGCTTACCATGCAGAAGATCCTGGGTTCACACTTCAGAGCTGACAAAAAACTGTATACATAATTTGGTTACCGCTGTTGGTAAGGGATGCCTTTCGGTATACAGAGTAAACCGTTTAAATCGATCGAGTCAAATATCTCCGAAACTACTTAAGATAGCTGACAAAAGGAAACATAATGGAGACCTTCAGAAGTTTCTCAATTGATCCCTTCAAGGTTATTAAATCAACTTTGTCATTTCAATTACAAGATCAACTTTGTAATTTCAAATGGAACCCCCTATTTTTACAATATTTTTACAATCTACGTACAATTTTGAGTTTAAACATCATAGTCTAAGATGGAAAAATATTTCACTTCCAAATGGGTGTAACAAAACTAAAAGTGAGGGTTTGTTTAAACCGAAAATTTTACAAAATATCATAATTTCAAACATATCATAAAAATTGGGGGTTCTATTTAAAAATTTTAAAGTTGACTAACTAACTTTGAAGGGACCATTTGAGTAACTTCTTTATGTGTCCCCCTTGGAGATATGAAAATGTTCCCAGAACAGATTTTTTTCTATCGTCAGTAATTTCGGAGATGTTTGACTAAATCGATTAAAATGGTTCAATTGGTTCACCTTGTATACACTCGTGTTGACCCAGCACCTAAGCGAAGTATTGTGTGATTGTGCCACTTCTCACCAAAGAAGACGCATACCTCTTACGGGCTAGGCAAGCTACAAAACAGTCCACAAGCGTCTAAAATAGCTGCTGTTTCACGGCATCCAAACAAAATAGGTTGTGAAACACTCATCTTTTTATTGTATCTAAAAACACCTTGTCACCGCTAAAGTTTTCGCCCACAACTCACGTTTAGTTTAGGTCAAATAAAAATCCTTATTGCACATGTAGGGACACCAAAAGGCACCTGTGTGAAAATGGGAAGGAATAAAAGGTGTGCCAGAAGACATGCACCCAACAGTTTTCTGGTCGAAATTTCCTCAAAAATGCACAAAGAAGAGGCTCAAATAAATAGTAAATAGGAAGTAACCATGTTGGGTTGATTTTAGAGAATTAGTCTTTTATGCCAAGGGTTTTCCACAGTGTCATTACTTTGGGGTCGCCTTGTTTATTTTCTCACAGATTATGCTATACCCAGTAGGTTTCATTCATAATAGGTTGGTATCTTCTTTTTTTATTACGAGATGATCTATCACCAGAAGAAAATTAAAGTTCATCTTGAAAAATAATGTATTTATACTGATAATTATTTACATACACATAATATTTTTTATGTATTTCACAGGCAATTACCGGAATTGTCTTTTATCATTTACCTTCTCACTTTATAATATTATGTAGATATTGTCATACTCTGTCATCCTAAATTCGTTTACTGCTAGACTAGATGTAGGTAGTAGAGTTATGATAATCTTTCACTTACTTGAATAAAAGTCCCAAGTGTCTTCTTGATGGATTATCCAATATTTTTCTTACATTTTGTTTTTACTTTCCTTATCTTATAGAAAGAAAGTAAAGGAATCACCCAAAAAAAATTCGATAGTCAGTTTTGGATACCAAAAAAGTTGTTTTCGACCATTGGTCCGTATGTGTGTGTGTCTGTAACAAGTTATTCATGAACGGTAAGAGCTAGAGACTTGAAATTTGGTATGTAGGTCTCATTTTTGGAGAGGACGAACACGAAACTCTTCGATGAAATCCAAGCCGCCATTGGCGGCCTTCCGGCCGCTACCTGGCGGCGTTTGGTGGTTCTGGCTAAACGACAAAAGATACGAAAATTATATTTGAACAAATTTTTCTTATAATCAAAAATAATAGGGGTCTATTCTTATCATATTTTTTATATCTTGAACTATTTTGGGGGGACCCGCTTTGATTAACTTTTTTTAATTATTCATCCTAATGGGGGTTGTGACATATCAAATCCAATGATTTTGACGCTCTGATTATGAATTTGGTATTAATTTTCTGTTATATTATGTTACCATTGAGTCACCAAATTTTTTCTATGTATGTAGGCACAGTGAGCAACAGGTATAATAATATACATAATATATACTATGTAGTTACATTGCTCATCTAGTAATGTCTAACTAAAGATATACGTAAAAACCTAGGCAAGCTTTAGGCATATTTTGTATATCTGTCTTTTAATGCACAAGGACGTGCCACTTTTGAAGTGTAGGTACCTACCATGTAAAAATAAGATTATTCTCCATCACTACCTACCTCTTGTTAACTTTAGTGCATGTTGCATTCCATGTTGCCACATATGTTTAATGGCTACAAAATAATGCAGTCTGTAAAACACTCGATGTTCCTTGTGTATAACAATGTTCATTGCCTTTGCTGAAACTTGCTTTTTTTGTAATGGATCTAAGAGAAAGATGAAGCTCTGACATCTCTTTGAAATCCAAGTTTATTTGATTCGGGTTTTTTTCTCTCCCTTTGTTGGAAACTCACTAGGGAGGTTGGGTTGGTAAAGGTAACAACCCCACCCAGCCTGAGTGAAGCTGGGAATAGCAAGTACCACGAGGGTTGAAACTTGGCTGGTCACTCAACAAAGTCTAAACTCACTGGACGTTGGCTACGCTACTAGTAGTGTTACAAGAATTGCTGTATTCGACGTGCACGTTTCGCTGGCTAAGATTACATCTTTCAGCAGTAACACAAGTTGTGATAAACACCGCGTTGCACTAAATTCTAGTAAGGAACTCAGCATGGTGAAAAAGTACAGCATTCGAATCAAGGAGGCGAGCGATCGGTGCAATAACGCAAAGTCCTCGAAATGCGAGAATAAAAGGAAATGCTCGTCCTCTCTCATCTGCAGCCAGCGAGCATCGATCCTGCGACGCCCTCAATGCTCCCTGACGAACCAGAAGAAGATGGTGTTCCAGTGTAAGCCACTGGAGAAACCGCAGAAGCCGTTCGTTTGTTTTGAAGAGATCTCGAGCGACAGCGAGTCTGAGCAGGAGTACTGCTGCAAGGCGCGGGCCCAGAGTGCAACACAACTCACCACCAAGAGCAAGCCATGCCTCTCTAAGCTGAACCTGGCCCTGTGCTGCAACGAGGACACGAGTGACGCAGAGGATGCGGTGCTGTGCGAAGTGTCGGATAGCGAGGAGGAGGACACCTCCTGCTCCCGCCGGGAGTCCGAGTGTATGTATGTGATCCCCAAGAGCTTGTTCATGATGCTGACCAAGGACATGCAGAAGAGACAGGCCAACAAGAAAGGGCCTAGTTTTAAAGTAATAAAGGGTTGGAGCCGATGAAGAAAGAAATGTTTCATGTTTTTCCTTGTGCGATGAACCTCGTATTTATAGCTCCATTTTCCCAGGGGGGAGCTATTATTTTTCATGCAAAGTCAAAATTTACAGTATTCAATGAACAATGTTTCACTTTAAGTAATAACGGTAAAAGCAATCTAATATTCATATGACTTCTTTCTTTTTATTTCATAGAAACAAAATAAATATCAAGACTCTTAAAAAGTAAATATCATAGAACAAAATAACTTATTAACGAAGCACGGTGGTTATTTGAGTTTGATTCTCGACAAAGCAGGGAGCGAAAGTAATTAATTACAAATTCTCGTTGTTTTCTTCTAAATCCTAACCCCTAATATTTCTTAACCCTTTCCGAATATTGTGAAAAATGATTCTTCAGTTCAGAAAAACATCATGAAACTTTGAACCATTTATTACAGTAAATTAATGTTTTTTATTTCTAACAATCACGAAAAAAAACCAGCGTCGATACACCATTCTCATTCAATCACTGAAGTTAAACTATGTCCAGTTTATGCCAGAACTTGGATAGGTGACCATTGAAATTCAAGGCCTCGTGTGTTGGCCATTCTCGGCCCCACTCAGGCTGGGTTGATTTGAGTAGCTGGTTTGTGAGTTACCAGCAAATGGAGAGTAAACCCCCCGTCGTAATATATTATGACCATGCAGTTGAAAGCGACATTAAAACCAAAAAATCTGGTGTATACATCACACGACTTTCCTTATCCCGTAAACAGAAGTCGCATTCCGCTACTGGTGACTCAACGGTAACATATCACAGAACATGAATGCCAAAACCATAATCAGCACCTTAAAATCATTGGATTTGATTTGTCACAACCCCCATCTAGGATGAAAAATAAAAAAAAATAGTAAAAAAATTGGGGCCGAGGTCCAAAAAGTTCAAGATATCAAAAAAATAATCAGAATAGACCCCTGTTATTTTTTTAATCCAAGAAAATGTTGTTCTCTAATTATTTTTGTATATTTGACCAATCCAGAGGAACGGCCCTGCGGCCGCAGAGTGCTGCCGATTTCGACCAAAAGTTTTGTGACATGACCATACAGTTTAAAGATTGATATTGGGTTTACACCCCAATCCTGTAAAAAAGTATTGTTTCGGGAGCCACCAACCAGGGAACCATAAATCGCGCAAGCCTCTTGAATGAAGGCACAAGAAATTACTGTGAAACCCATGCACAAAAAAAAACTGGTTTGTGGAAATTTTGGGCCCTCGCGGCCCGATATAACCCTTAATAATAAGAAGAAATGTTCCCTAAAGAGTACCAGGTAGCTCGGCTTACACCCAGGTATTTATTATCTAAGAAATGGTTAGACCATTTGGGAAAGAAATTGATTGGAATAACGGGTGATTCCCGTTCCAATCATTTTCTATACCAAAAAATTGGTCTAGCCATTCAAAGAGGAAATGCTTCTTGCATCCTCGGTTCCCTTCCGGAAGGACGGTCCCCGGAACAAGCTTTTATATATTAAAAAAAATAGAACATTAGTTATACTTCTTAAAATAAAAAAAATATTATCTGACCTGGTTATACGCTCAGCTAACTTGGATATGAATCTTAGCAGCTTCAGTTCTTTTCGGGTTTTGATTATAATAATAAATCATTTGTTTTATTTTTCTTTTTTTATGTATACAGAAGTCCCATCCTGAGCCATTTTTATTTGGCTTTTAAGATGAGTGTAAAGGAAAATTTGAAGGAAAAAATCTATAGCTTTTTGTATGGACAGCGATAAGTGGCAATATCACGATCAAGAATTGTTTTACCTAGGAAAATGATGTGATCAGGGATATTCAGGAGTCCTGCTGTGATACCGCTTGAAGTAATGATAATAATAATTTAAAAAAAGAACATGCTCATAGTCATTATAGTGTGGAAAGAACAATACTGCTTAGAAATGAGCTCTGGTCAGTAAACAAAATTACAAAAATGAAGATCGATATTTTCATTAAAAAAAAACTCATGTCCCAACGGATTGTGTAGGTAACGTATGAACCTACTTCAGAAAGACAAGCTGAAAACTCGAGGAGAATAATTATAAGTATTATGTAGCTCACGAATAATAATTACCTATAGAATATTAATGACCCTTGTTAATTTAATGGTGTGTAACATTGTATTCACTCTTCGCCTCGTATGGTAACTTCTCATACATAATAATTATGAAACTAATGAATACCCCCGCAAAGTTTAGAAAGCAATCGAAACTGTTGTTAAAAAAAAAAATACCTACACTTGTCTCTACATTAAATTAATATTTTCTTTTTATCATTTATCGAACCAACAGTATTTCAAATTTCATTACTAACTCCACAGTTCAAAGAGCCATAATGTATATGGAGAGTTCTTGGGTTCAACTCCCAGCAAAAAAGAAAAATGTTTGACATACTTTGGCTTAGAAGTCGGTGTTGTAAAAGTTCAGGACGAAAACTGCTCGAGGTTGACACAGCCTTGTGATTACCAATAATTATTAATGACTAGGTGTGAGTAGTTGTTGTTGTAGCCAGCTTGGCTACAGCTGGAGGGGTGAGTGATGGTCTGCAGTCAACTTTATTTCAAAGTTGGCTTGTCCTGAACGACATATTTCTATGTGCGATCAACCATCATGAGGACTTGGACTTTTCTTTATAAGCCATTATAAAGAACTACTTAAAATGGGTGAGTAGTATTCAGTGGTGTGTGAGTAGTATTCAGTGTGAGTAGTAACTAGGTATAATAATAATAGTATTCAGTGGTGGCATAATTATTACCTAACTCTTTTGATATCATTCAATATTTGTAAGTATATAAGTATCTTCGGAAGTCAAGTCGGAAGAAATTATTTGTGCAAAAAATGTGTAGAATTTTAATCAAACACCTCGGCCGATGTGTGAAGAACGCTCTATACAAAGAAAAAGACAACGCGGCAGAGTGTAAGGTATAGAAAGTACAAATTTAGTTAAATTCTAAACCAAAATCGTTCACTAGGGTTAGGCAAATAGGCATATGGGTTGGATGGAAGAGATTGTCAAAGGTAATAACCCCGTCCTTTAGTTAGGACATCTGTGTACAAAAACTTCTCGTTTTCTATTTCTCTATTTGTTTCTAACTAATTGTTTGTACCTATAATTTTTAATGTCCTATAAACATTGAGAAAAAAAAATACAAGAAAAATTTCTTTCTTCTTACAGATGCCATCTTGGATAACAGTGAAGACAGCTCGGTATGGAAATCTTCCAATGGCCTTGTGCTTCTTCGGCCTCCCACCAGGAGAAGTTTGGATGATTTAGGCCCCTATCACAGCAGCAAGGACGCAGAAGATATGAAGTGGTTGGGCCTCGGTAAGAGAGCTGAGGCCATTCTAACTCCTTTCATTAGTGTAGGTGTGTACACCTTGACCTCGCCGGAAACTTTTCGGTCCTAGACTTGCGCCCCCAGATTTTCTCTCAAATTCCCTAAAATCTTAATCTCTACTCTTTTTAATTTAAACTCTACCTACTCTCATAAACTCTTTGAGGATACAAATTTATTATTTATTAAATTCAGTTTCGAAGTTTAAAAACTTTTGGAGCAGACTAAGTTATCACTTCATATAACATTAGTTGCACAATTTTATGTAGACTTGAGCATGAATTATTTGTCTTACTTTTCTTCATTACTTCCGATAAATTTCTAAAATTAGAAATTATGTTCTTCCATATTCTACCACCTAACCCTCAGAGTCTTCCTACTTATTATTATGTGGTTACATACTCCAATAAATGAGGAAAAACCACAAGCATTGAAAAGGGTCCGACGATTCACATTTAACGGATCCATGGGCTAGATTGTTTTTAAATAACATTAAATAATTTTTCTCCAATATTTCGAAAGGCTATTTTTGCGACAGGTTCGATCTGCAACCTACCGGCTGGGAGAATGGAAAAACATCTTTTTTAATATCTTTACTTACCTATCAGTAGTTGTAATTTCATTAATTGATCTCATCTAATTACATATTTTTAAACTAAATTTAATTTGAAAAAGACGATTTTTGTGTAGTGCATATCACATTGCATACACAACAAATTAGCAGGCGCGCATACAAATTCAATTATTTTTTTAAAATAATTATGTAGACAAGTGCAGGAAGTCTAGAGTGTGACTGTCTGTTATCTTTGAATGTGGCTATTAGATGCATGTAATAAAGTCAGATAGGTGATGGTCAATTTATTCATTATGCACTTAACAAAAGGTTATTGGAGTGTACACTGTACTTAGTTCTTACTTGCCAGTATAGTTTTTTTTGGCATTGGTTGGCAAAGCCACTCCATACAGCCAGCCAGTATAGTTAACATAGTTTGTGTGAATCACAATCATGATGTCAGAAAATTACTCGATTTAGTGTTTTTAAAATATTTTTCCAAATTGGAACTCGAACCAGGTTACGAGTCCGCTTCTCTATGAATCGAGCTTCTGAAGTCAGATACCCGCCACTAATAAGACCCCGCTACCCTACGTATTGAGACTACTGAAGTCAGGTACCCGCCCCTAATAAGACCCGCTACCCTATGTATTGAGCTACTGAAGTCAGGTACTCGCCACTAATAAGACCCGCTACCCTATGTATCGAGCTATTGAGGTCAGGTACTCTCTAATTAGACCCGCTACCCTATGTATTGATCTACTGAAGTCAGATACCCTCTAACAAGACCCGCTACCCTATGTATTGAGCTTCTGAAGTCAGGTACTCTCTAATTAGACCCGCTACCCTATGTATTGAGCTACTGAAGTCAGGTACTCGCCACTAATAAGACCCGCTACCCTATGTATTGAGCTACTGAAGTCAGGTACTCGCCACTAATAAGACCCGCTACCCTATGTATTGAGCTACTGAAGTCAGGTACCCGGCATTAATAAGACTCCGTGATCTGTTTCAGGTGTCTTAAGTGACATGAAAGGATTTTTCGATACCCTGCAAAACAACATGGACGCCCTTGAGGAGCCCCGAGATCAAAAGAAGGAAAACACCAACTTCTTGGGTGAGTGAAAAATTTAACTACGTGGAGATTTCTTTTATTTTTTTTATTTATTAATAATATTCTCAAATTGAGGATAGTTTACTTTACAGTACATAAGAGAAAAACATCGAGATACAATATTATATTATTATTTTAAATACTATTCTAAGATGCTACTACTAGATACTACTATTAAAGTGAACAGTGTAAATGAAATAATTTTCTGTGTTTAGATTCAGGTTTTAATTTATCTACCTATAACTTTCAATAGTTTGTCATGAGGCATATCTATATCTAGTACTTATTTCGTATTTTTCGAATACTATTTTATTATTATGAAACTCTTTATTAGAAGAACATATATATACAAACAAATAATGGTAATAATTAAAATACAAAATTCACAAAATTAATATAAACAAGAAAAATATATACATATGTCCTAACTAAACGGGTTATTGCCTATGGCAATCTCTTCCACCAAACCCTTTTTTTAAACGGTTCTTTGCTCTTTTTCTTTCTTTCTCTCACAGCATTTTATCAAGGTCTTTCACCTGTTGTTCGTGCTGATCCCTTAGATTTTAATTTTTTGTGAAATACATTCACCTATTTTAGAAGGTGAATTAATTAATCGGTATCGGAAGAGTCGTCCGACAGTAAGGAATAATAATAATATCGCCTTATTTATACTGCCCGATTAGGACTATTATGCCCCATTATTCCAGCAGAAAGCCCAAGACGCATTATTATGTGGTAAAAATCCCAAATGGGGAGGATAACTTGTCATGTCCTGGCTGGGTTTCGAACCCACGACCTCTGGAATCTCTGGATTCACAGAGTGCCGCCTTTACCACTGAGCTACCGGGACAGACTGGAAATGCAAGGCAATCCTCTTCTAATATTGTCTAGCAATTGGCAATTAATAACAATATGGCGATCTGTTAGGGGCTCCCCACATTGACAAATGTGGGTGGAGATTTGCTGAAAATAAAAAGGTGAGTTAGCCAGCTTTGTTTTGATGTGAGAGATTTTGTTTATCTCTACCTGTCAAATTCAGACAGAAAACTAAAAAAAGAGAGGATATTCAATAAAAATGGCTCTTTTGTAGCGCGTGGTTGCAGAACTTCAGTAAAGTTTCTATGTTCAAACATTTTTTATTTATTTATACTCTGAAATAGGATATGAAAACTGTATTCTGTAAATACTGTTGGAAATACTTGATTATTTTTTCCGACCTGCGAGTTTCATTTACACAAAAGAAAAAAAAAATACAAACGGTGTGTAAAAATAGAAAAAGATCCGTCCAAAGTGTCAAACTTTGTTCATCTTATCATGGTTTTTGTTATTTCACTTTTCTCCTTCCTTTGTAATGTTTTCATTCATATTTGTCTTATCCCTGATGCGTTTATTTGCGATGAGTAATGATTATCTTGGGTCTGTGTCTTTAAAAATGAATTGAAACTATAAGCATAGCGTGTAGAAATAAGTTTTAGTTTTGAAATAAATCGTAAACATGAAAACTTGGCACATATTTGGCATAATGGGACTACCTGTCTTGCGCTGACAGTCTAAAATAAAGCACTACTTATACTTACTGATATTTTGGATAAGTCAAAGATGATATTTAGGAGACAACATCACTTAAACAAAAGGTCTACTCGAGATGAATTCTGAAGAGTTACTGCTGACAAGAGGAGGACGTGTGGGTATTGTTGTCTTTCAATAATTTCAAGTACCTATGTAGGTATGTTGAATTTCTCGCAGTGTAGTGATAAAACCACTTGACGTGTCACTCCGTTGACTGAAGAGCTGACTATTTCTTCTTCTTTTACTTTGCCTTTTCCCAAAGTTGCTTGGGATCGGCTTTGTTCCTTATCTTCCTCATTGTTGAGGTTGTTAGGTTCTGGCACTTGATGAAATGCTCACGCGGTTCCAGGGCGATTTTCCTATACTGGGTGGTCATACTCCAGGGAGGTTTTTTTTTTTTTTTTTTAAGTGGGGTTTAACGTCGCTTTCAACTGCCATGGTCATATCACGACGGGGGTTTTACCCTCCATTCGCAGGAAACTCACAAACCTGCTACTCACATTGACCTCACCCAGCCTGAGTGGGGCCGGGAAAAGCCAGCGTCACGAGAATTAGAATTTGAATGGTCACCCATCCAAGTCTTAACCTCGCTGGATGTCGCTTAACTTCGGTGTTCTGAAGGGAACCGGTGTATTCAACATGCCATCGACGCTGGCTTGGGAGGTTTTAGTTGGTAGGTGCTGGTAAGAAAATCACCAGTAAGTAAACATAACCAGGTGAGATCCGAAATAGGTTCTGGCACTCCCACTTCCACATTTCACGGCTAGGTGCCCGAAAATCCCGTCCTAACGCCTTACTAATTATTTAATTAAATTAATTATCAGAGCTTGCAATGTAAAAAAATACGGTACATTTACCAAGTGTGAAGTTTTCAATTCGGATTTTCAAAGAAATTCTCATTTTGTCTGTCCCGATAGCTCAGTGGTAAAGGTGGCGCTCTGTGAACCAAGAGAATCCAGATGTCGTGGGTTCGGAACCCAGCCGGGACATGACAAGTTATCCTCCCATTTAGGTTTTTTACGACATAATAATATGTCTTGGGTTTACTGCTGGAATAATGGGACTTTAATAGTCTTAATCGGTCAGTATAAATTAAGCGATACCTATTATTATTATTACCTTCACAGTATAATGCTCAATGCGAAATTTCAAATTTTCGCTCATTTCATTCATAGATAAGTACATTTATATACTTTTCCAAACATGTGTTGTAAATTAAATCTATTCATATATTATTGTAGGTACGTTTGCCACTTGTATGTGTAAGTGTAAGCGGACTGATAGTTCCCTTTGATCGTTTTAATTTGGAATTGCTATATTATATATTTTGCAATTTGCACCCATTCCCTACTTAACTTCTCACACGAACAATTTCAACTCGAGACACACTCCTACCTTTTTAGCTTTATTTGATGAGAACTCGGGATCTGGAGAAAATATATTCTTGTTTGCAGTTTTGTTGATTAAAATTTAATTAGAAGTTCATTAATTTGCATGTTTCAATTAATGAGTAAAATGTCAAAGATGAGAAAGTGTTCAGTGTTAAATCTGTTCTGCCGTAGAAATGCTTGATTTAATTTGTGGAAATACCAAGAACTTTCTTTGTATTTAATTGAAATAAAAATCTCATTCATTGTGAAGTTTTCGTACCTAGTTGATGGTTACCAAATTGATAAAGTATTAAAATTGTGTTGTAACAGACATTTTAAATTGTGAACTTTACTATACAACCAAATGTACTTCGTGCAACTACTTTATACTTTCAACAAACCATATACATATAATTTATACGAAAAAAAGTAGTTGAACAAAGTACATCATAGATAAAACTAGCACTTTATCCGTAATAGTTGATCCACAGGAACAAATTTTAAAATCAATCATGTATTCTATTGAGCATTGCAGTTTGAAAATTGAAGTGGGGAAGTGAGGCTACTAATAATTAATTAATAAAATGAACATTGTATTAAAAATAATGAAGTCCATAAATTAAGTGAAAAGTGTGTAGGTACCCAGTGTCTGTGAAGAGAGGTGAGAAACTCATTATAATTATATTCCAGAGACATTTCATTTAACCTACACACATTGTTATTTTAAATTAACATGTGTCAGGAAACTTGAACGGTACAGTTTTTTTTTTTTTAGTTTTATTAATGTGAAAACAAATCATGCATGAGAAATTATTATCATCACGAAAAAAGTTATATTAAAAACTTTTAAAAAATTGTCTGATCGGAATATGCTTTTTTATTTACATATCGTCGCTTGAAACCAGTAGGGGTTAAGGGTTATCTTTCGTGATTTTTCGAAAGTCGTTTTTTTTCTTCCTGCTGTGAAATTTTACGCCGCGTCGATTGGTGTAATCAGATTCGAGCTAGCTTAAACACTTTCCGCTGGAGAGAACTTTTCTCTATGGGTACAAAACAAGAGTGTGTAACTAATATGACATCAGTAGAGCCATAAGTGAGAGTTGAACAGTCAAAGAGGAAAGAACATCAATTTTATTAATGAAACTTTGTTTAAACTGTGAGAGTAAAATGCTTCTTGAATTCTTTAAAGATAAACACAGTAGGTATTGACTTGTATATTCTGTACTTGCACTCACCAGCATAGGTAAAAAAAAAAGTAAACGAAGAAAAACCTTGGTGGAATGTTCTTGTAATTAAATCTAATTACTTGAGAGAGGTGTATGAATTTTTACTCATTAATTTGAGTTTGTGACCACATAATAAGAAGACTCTGAGGGGGTAGAAAATGCTTTGAACATTAACCTCGCCTGGTGGTTACCTTCCACTAAAGAGTATTATTATTATTATATAAGTGAGGAATTTGTACTTTCGTGCCCGGTTTTTGATTCTGAACCCTCTCCATCGGAAATCTATACCACTTATATAGGTGTGAGCCGCTACTTAAATGTGTTTGACTCACAACACTATATTAAGAAAAAAATGTTCGGAAAATAATTTAAGACCCGTTTGGGTTAAACGAAATAGTACGTGGGTAGATAGTTTATTGAATATTTATTGTAAGAAATATATTAGAAATACTTATTATAATAAGGTAATAATATTAAAAATCAATAAGAGCTGAACTGAGCTGAACTTCGAGAATACGCGCTCAATGCCCGTATTTCGTAAGTTAAATTTCGATAGACAATCAGCACAATGCTGAAGGCTATGAATCTAGAATGGAATGATGGAATGAGCTATCGAATCAAGGCAGCACTTATATTTATAACCTCTGGTGCTGCCGGTTAACCAGATAGTGGGGCTGCTGACTAAGGAAGTCTAGCATAGCTAACTTACCTACATCGGTGCTTGTGCTTTCAGACAAGGATCTCTCACTGCAGATCCCCCCCGGCTACGCCTTCCGTCACCAGAGACCCTCCCACAAGATCCGCAACTTCGTCCAATACTCGGACGGGCAGAACTTGCGCCGCAGCAACCTGTATGACCCGCACCTGCTGTGGTCGGGCCTGGGAAGCGGCGCTAGGTGCGGGGCTGATGAGATGGCCACCGCTTGATTACTTTTGTTTTTATTTAGGTTTACGATACAAACGCATAATTTTAGGTATATTAAACTGCCCTTGTTTTTTTTTAATTTCCTTATCCTATTTTTTTTTTTTTCTCTTTTTCGTCTTCTTTTTTTGAGAGACTTGGGAAACAAAAATCTCTTAGGTTTACGATAAAAAAACATAATTTCAGGTATGTAAAAACTGCCCTTGTTTTTTTTTTTTTCTTCTTCTTCTTCTTCTTCTTTTTTTGAGAGACTTGAGAAAAAAATCTCTGAAAGACACCCGGAAAACATGGGCAGTGGGATTTCGACCCATTAAAAAGCTAGGCCTCTCTGGGAAAGTGTAACCGGAACCGTTTAATTAAATTATTTCAGGTGCATTATCTTTGTTATTCTACATAAATAATTATTAATATAAACTGGATGCTTTGCAAGAGTTTGGCTGTGGGCGTTTGCACTTCCATTTGTATGTTTACTGAATATAAATAGATAAAATATGTAAGTATGTTTTAATTTTACACTTTGTGTTTTGAAGTAGATTTCTATGAAGTCAGGTAGGTACATTGGTGTCCAATTTATCTGAAAATAGACTAACAAACGAGTTTCCGTTATACCAGTATAGTTGTGTTTTTCATTCAAAATAATTAGGTACGTGTCTTTTCGTTTGATATTTCATCTGTTTTTTTTTTTTTAACAACGAATTCATTTTGATGTAAATAGAGGATTGTCCTCTCTTTAAATACAGGTTGATAAAAAAAAATACGAGTCATCCCTTTTGTAAATTAATACCTACCTACTCATTCACTAGCGAGGGCAAATCTGATTCATCTATTCTTACTACCTACCTACCTGTACAATAATAATAAATACCGTTAGGTATTGTATATTTACGGTACATGACCACTTCAATATTATTTAGTTTTTTTTTTACAATGACATTTTTGTTAGAGAAATATAAATAAGAACTTAGAAAAAAATGGAAGAGCCAGCAGCGCGGTCGATGGCACATTAAAAACACCATTTCTGTTCACATCACCAGAGCTAAGCAACTTTCATTGATGTCAGAACTTGGTGGGTGACCACTTAAATTAGAACCCTCATGATGCTGGCAATTTCCGGTCCAACCCAGGCTGTGTGAGGTGAATGTGGGTGGCTGGTTTGTGAGTTTGTAACGAATGGAGTGAATAACCCTCATCTCAAATGACCTAGATGTAAATTCAAGTTGCACTGGTAGTCAAGTAGTTAACGCGCTAGTCTAGTAATCCAGGTAGCGTAGGGGTCCGTTGGTTCGAATCCCACCCAGTGCATGAATTTTTCTTCATTAATTTGAGTTTGTGACCACGTAATAATAAGACTCTGAGGGTTATGTGGTAGAAAATGCTTTGAACATGAAAAACACTTCGTGTAAAAATAGACAGAAATACCCACTACCCAGACAGAAATAAATGTTGATCTTTGAGTACAAATGCTTGATTTCTCTGACTCATGTGGAATACCAACTTGTCTCCGGTATAAATGGAAGAAAAATAAACACAGATTTCAATGGTAAAATAATCTTTTTTTATTTCTATTGGTATTTAATTATCATAGGACTAGGACATAATACAGTAAACTTCACAGCTGATATGTTTGATCATTTAGGAAAACTAAATGATAAGAGAAGGGGGGTGAAGGAAGATATTGAGAAAAGAAAATGTATTAGGAGGAATTTCAAGCGTTTCGGGCGATGAAATGAAGGGATGGGAGAGAGGGAGAGAGGGAGAGAGAGAGAGAGGAGAGAGAGAGAGAGAGAGAGAGAGAGAGGGAGGGAGAGGGGTAGGGAGAGAGAGAGAGGGGGGAGAGAGAGGGAGAGAGAGAGAGGGAGAGAGAAAGGGAGGGAGGGAGAGAGAGAGAGCGGGAGAGAGAGAGGGAGGGAGAGAGAGAGAGAAAGAGAGAGAGAGAGAAAGAGAGAGAGAGGAGGGGAGAAGAAAAATAAATACGGCTGTACAAGAGTACAGGTGGTAAACAAATAATTTTACCAGCGGATCTAAACAAATAATTTCTAATAACACAGATAAACTTACCACATGAAAATTGAACCATAAAATTGGTTGATTAAAAATAAAATAAACTGGAAATTTTCACCTATAATATCAGGAGATGAAAATATGCCAGCAAAATCTACAAACGTTAGGATGACACAATTTTAGTTTTTCTCTATGGAAATAGGTTGTTGTACTCACAACTGCTACATGTGCAACATTCTACGTATAAAATTTACATCTAAACTATATATAAAGTAAATTTGTTATATGTAAATGATGTATAATTATGTATGTAATGACTAGAATAATGTTGATATGAATAAATGACATTTCAATGTAAAAGTGGTAGAAAATGCTTAGGTGGTAGAAAATGCTTTGAGCATTAACCTCGCCTGGTGGTTACCTTCCACTAAAGAGTATAATTATTCAATGTAAACATTAGGAATTGTAATTAAATTAGGTAAAAAATATCGGTGGGTAATGCCAAATAAGAAAGAGGTAGAATAAAAATTACCTTTTCGAGGGATTAAAACAATAATGTACAGGAATTTACATACGAACAATACATACTACTTATGACGATCACAATTTTCGGCAAGAATAACTTGTATTGACTATCCTAAAATTATATATTTCTCGTTGACTCAAAGAGAATGATTATTTTGCATTAAAAAAACTTGTATGTAGGTATTTACTTTTAAATACACATTTTAAATATTTAATTCATAATAAAACTAAAATTAGCGTTTAATATCTACAAACCAATTATCAACAAATCTACAGTAATGAACATTAAGTACGGCGCAAACGACTTTAAACTACAATTTGAAACCTACAAGAAAAACAAAACATTAAATAATACATGAAGGAATTACTTTAAATTATATCGTTATGTTTGTTAGCTCCATTGACCGCTATACAAGGTAACAACTTTTATTTATGGCTTCTATAGTTGCAATAAGCCCTATTGAGTATTGGACCCATTGCATACCTAACTATACAAATATACTTTCTCATAGATTTTATCGTAATAGAGTTTATCAATTTAGAACAACAAAAAAAGCCCGACTAGAGCGGAAGAAAAAAAGTTTTTTTTTAAAACAATAATATACAATGAAAATGGTTTTATTTTCTTTAAACTGCGTATAATTTTAAATGGATTTTACTATACTTTTTGCATCTAATTGGTTTTTTTTTCTAAAAAAAACAAATACCTGCAATATCTATAGGACATAATCTCTGAATAAAATGTGAAAAACACAATACAGATATTTGGTAGGTGGGGAATGTGTACGTATGTATATTATTTTTATTAAATAACTTGAAGGAAGAGAACGGGAAATTTGGAACACTAGGTGGAAAATTCAGGGAAGAACGGTATAGCACATAACCCAAGTCTAGACCTAAATCAATCAAAATCCAAGTTTTCAATTCCGAAAAAGCATGGGGATATCTCAGTCTTCACTTCAAACAATTCACATAATCAATCCAAATCCATTTCAGTACTAGGTCTTCAATAATATACAAAAGCATTCATACATAATTTAAATACAATTTAGACAAATGTTCACATGTTTACAACCAATGCAAAAGCACAAAATCTATAACTACAATTCAAATAAACGTTCATGAATAATCTATATACAATCCAAAATCTCGGTCTACAATCCAAATACGAGTTCACAAATGATAGATATAAGGATCTACAATCTAGGTAAGAATTCACAAATGATCCAGAACCAGTACACTAATCCAAGTATACAATACAAATAAACCGTAACATATCCACATTCCTTTCAACAATCCAACTCCTCTTCAGTAATCCAAGTGGACTTCAATAATCCAGCTCTACGGGTATACAATACAAACAAGCGGTAACATATCCATATCCTTTCAACAATCCAACTCCTCTTCAGTAATCCAAGTGGACTTCAATAATCCAGCTCTACGGGTATACAATACAAATAAACCGTAACATATCTACATTCCTTTCAACAATCCAACTCCTCTTCAGTAATCCAAGTGGACTTCAATAATCCAGCTCTACGGGTATACAATACAAACAAGCGGTAACATATCCACATTCCTTTCAACAATCCAACTCCTCTTCAGTAATCCAAGTGGACTTCAATAATCCAGCTCTACGGGTATACAATACAAACAAGCGGTAACATATCCATATTCCTTTCAACAATCCAACTCCTCTTCAGTAATCCAAGTGGACTTCAACAATCCAACTCCTCTTCAGTAATCCAACCCCTCTTCAATAATCCAGCTCTACGGGTATACAATACAAACAAGCGGTAACATATCCATATCCCTTTCAATAATCCAACTCCTCTTCAGTAATCCAACTCCTCTTCAGTAATCCAACTCCTCTTCAATAATCCAACTCCTCTTCAATAATCCAACTCCTCTTCAGTAATCCAAGTGGACTTCAACAATCCAACTCCTCTTCAGTAATCCAAGTGGACTTCAATAATCCAGCTCTACGGTTATACAATACAAACAAGCGTAACATATCCATATCCCTTTCAACAATCCAACTCCTCTTTAGTAATCCAACTCCTCTTCAACAATCCAACTCCTCTTCAACAATCCAACTCCTCTTCAATAATCCAACTCCTCTTCAGTAATCCAACTCCTCTTCAGTAATCCAACTCCTCTTCAGTAATCCAACTCCTCTTCAATAATCCAACTCCTCTTCAGTAATCCAACTCCTCTTCAATAATTCAACTCCTCTTCAGTAATCCAACTCCTCTTCAGTAATCCAACTCCTCTTCAGTAATCCAACTCCTCTTCAGTAATCCAGCTCCTCTTCAGTAATCCAGCTCCTCTTCAGTAATCCAGCTCCTCTTCAGTAATCCAGCTCCACGGGTGGCGCCTCGGTGAAGTCATGCAGGACCTGTCCAGTGTGGAGGTCCACCACCCGATGATGGTGCTCTTGCAGAAGAAGCAGAGGCGAGTGTTGAGGAGGTGGTGGTTGATGCACGACCTGCCGGGACAAGGGAACACACATATACAGGGCGGCAGGTGGGAAAATGTTTTGGGGGTTGCTGCAACCCTAAAGCGGACTAAAATGGGATTTATACAGCCGCTCTCTCGTATTTAATGATTTTGAGTTTGTTTCTCAGTCCAACATAAAAATTATGCTCTGTGTATTTCGAAATGTGTGCGATTTTGTTGTGTACAAGCTAGATACAAAAAAAGGAAATTCCTCTTTTTCTTTTTCGTTGGGTGCTGCTGTACCGCAGCTCCTACAACCGGTCGCGCCTGATTTTATATAATATATTAACCTTATTTATACTGCCCGATTACCTCCGTGGCGTAATGGTTGCCTTATAGTCCAGAGGTCTCGAGTTCGACTCCAGGTTGGGGCAGACTTTTCGAAGAAAATTCTGTTCCCTCCAAACACGTGAGGCTGGCATTTCCGGCCCTACCCAGGCTGGGTGAGGTTAATGTGGGTAGCTGGTACGATTCCCGGCGAATGGAGGGTAAAACCCCCGTCCTGACTATCTCAAATCAGGACGTTAAAACCGAATAGAATCGACTGGTTACAATAGATCTAATTAGGTCGCAGTGTTAATTGTAAGGGTTTCACTGAAAACCCTGCAACCAGGTCAGATAATAATAATGAAATACTGCCCGATTAGGACTAATGAGTCCTAATCGGCCCCATGCATTGGTCAATGTCAGTCCATTGGTAATCAAGTGGTTAAGGCGCTAGTCTGGTAATCCGGGTGGCGTAGGGATCCGTTAGTTCGAATCCCACCCAGTGCATGAATTTTTCGACATTTATTTAATTTTATGACCACATAATAATAAGACTCTGAGGATAAATTAACTTCGCCTAGTGGTTACCCGTATTATACTGTTTAAAGAGTATTATTATTATTATTATGTCCCGACTTGGTTTCGAGTGCGCGATCTCTGGATTAGCAGAATGTCGCCTTTGCCACTGAGCTACCGGGACAGACACAAAGTCCGATCTCAGTAGCTGGATCGATAAGGCGGCAGACTTTAATGAGGTCATTCAAGTCCCAAAACAGTGTGAGTTTGAGTAATCGTGACATAACGAGCACAAATAAGATAGGTTTCAAAAAATAATAATATTACTCCATAATGGAAGGTAATTACCAGGCGAGGTTAATGCTCAAAGCATTTTCTACCACCTAACCCTCAGAGTCTTATTATTATGTGGTCACAAACTCAAATCAATGAGGAAAAATTCGTGCACTAGTTAGAAAAATTAGTGTGATAGTATAAGTGCATACTCATTTTATTTTATTAATTTTAAGTACTTATATATTTATTATGTTATTGTTATTGTAAACATTGTAATGAAATGATGTACAAATAAATAATAATAATAATAATATCGCCTTATTTATACTGCCCGATTAGGACTATTAAAGTCCCATTATTCCAGCAGTAAGCCTAAGACATATTATTATGTGGTAAAAATCCCGAATGGGAGGATAACTTATCATGTCTCGGCTGGGTTTCGAACCCACGACCTCTGGAGTCTCTGGATTCGCAGAGTGCCGCCTTTACCACTGAGCTACCGGGACAGAAATAAAGCACAATTCTTGTTACAAAAAAACTGGTAGGGATTCAAACCAACGGATCCCTACGCTACCTGGATTACCAGACCAGCGCGTTAACCACTTGACCACCAGTGTAGTGGTCTATTCCACTCACTTGCAGGACTCGTGGCCGCAGGGCTCAAACTTGGCAGAGTTGTCGTAGTTGTAGCAGATGGCACACTTGTTCTCCTCGTCATTGAGTTCGCTGGCTATCGACAGCCGCTTCTGGTAGAGCTGGAAGCTGGCAATCACCCTGCGGAGAGCTGCTATCTCCTCCGGCGACACATCCTCGCTATCTGTAACGAGAGAACAGGACTTAATAAATCATCATAGGGTGGCGTCATCGTGAACGATGGTAGCCAGACAGAGGAGGAATGACTCAGCATTTCTACCACTGTCTTTACAAAGAGGCTCATAATTGACAAGGGTCCCCAGTACCGAGCCAATGCTGGTCTACTCCCTGTTTATAGTCCCCCAGCCAGACTGCTGGTCTACTACTTGTTTATAGTCCCCCAGCCAGACTACTTAATAAATATCTAAATAAAATCATTCCGCCCCCCCCCCCAGCTGTAGCCAAGCTCGCTACAACAACATGAGAACAGGACTTATAAGTATATCAGTCAATCTCTCAGTTGGGTAGTCACTCATAGAGGATTCAATCGATAACTTATTAATGGTCACATTAATACAAAATCAAGTGACTAATTGTCAATTGATGTATTGAAGGCTATGGAACTGAGTGTATGAGAATTACTACGGATAAATATTACATAAAAAAAAACCGACAGCAATCGCGAATGGAGCTGGAAACTTCCATATTTAATAGAAATAGCATGTCGCTCAACTTTAGTGGTCAGACCAGTATTTTGGTGAATTGAAGGCAACATATCTGCAGGCTCAGATAATATATTCATAATCATTAGAATAAATATAGCGTCTCAATAAACCTCTATAAAAATAGAAATAGTAAAAAAAAACCTTCATCATAGGGTGGCGTCATCGTAAACGATGGTAGCCAAACAGAGGAGGAAATACTCAGCACTTCTACCACTGTCTTTACAAGGAGGCTCATAATTCACAAGGGCCCCCAGAACCAAGCCAATGCTGATCTACTCCCTATAACCTTAGATCTACTTCCTGTAACCTTAGATCTACTCCCTGTAACCTTAGAAAAAACCTTGGATAACCCAAATAAAGTACCAAAATAGGTTTAAAAAAACTTTCTTCACGGCTTAGATGACTCACAGTTCTCAAAGGAAAAGGGTTTTTAGATAATCCAAATAAAGTACCAAAATAGGTTTAAAAAAACTTTCTTCACGGCTAAGATAACTCACAGTTCTCAAAGGAAAAGGGTTTTTAGATAACCCAAATAAAGTACCAAAATAGGTTTAAAAAAAGCTTTCTTCACGGCTAAGATGACTCACAGTTCTCAAAGGAGAAGGGTTTCTTGTTGGCCTGGGTGGAGGTGGTGCCATGTATAGACTCATCCACCTCATTGAGCATGAACTTGATGGTGTGGAGGGGGAAGTTCTCAGCCAGTAGCACACGGGTCACCGGAGGTATGGAGGTGGACTCTGTTGACAATGGATGAGGTTCAAAACAACAATATTACAACTACCTATTTAAAAAAAATAGAATTAAAAAAAGAACACTCTTGTCTTCACTTTTTTTTAACAAGAATTGTGCTTTATTTGTACATCATTTCATTACAATGTTTAGAATAACAATAACATAAGAAATAATATATAAGTACTTAAAATTTAATAAAATAAAATAATATGAGTATGCACTTATACTATCACACCAAGTTACCTGGAGAACCAGGCACCTAGTTTTGTGATAATATTGTGATAATTAAGGTCATAATTTAAAAATTGTATGACCGCAAAGTGGAAGGAATGGAATTTAACTGATTTCAGTACAAACACGATTTCCCTGATGATTGATTAGATTAGCAAATATTTAAAAAAGCGAGTTCGAGTAATTGTGACATCCCGATTGCGATTACCACAAAAATGATAACTTTTCAAGTGGAATCGAACCCGGTTCCTCGGTTTACCTGGATCCAGGCGGGTCTCATCGTCGAGCAAGGCGACCAGCACCCCCGCCACTACCGAGAGGATGGGGAAGTGGTCCAGCGTGAGGATCTCAGGCACCCGGATGTCTAGACTCAGGATGAAGTTGAAGCAGCCGCCACTGGACGAGCAACGCTGCAGTAGCTGACACAGGATCTGGAACATACCGGGATAGAACATTTTTTTTTATAAATTCTACACGGACATATCCTTTTCTAATTAGTATAATTTTGGAGAGAAAAATCAAGATCTACAACATCTAGTTTTTTTTCGAGATTAAAATTCTTGCAAACTCATAAAAAAAAAGAAAAAGGATAGCTTATATTTATTAATATTTAACACACTCATTCATCATAAAATAAAAATAATTATTATATATAAAAATGAGGCATCCCCGCTCCATCTTCGTAGGGTAAGCTTCTTATGAGCCTCCTTGCTCCTCTTATTCTCAACCCAACTGCTCTTATTATTGACATTTGTCCTTGTGCTTTCAACCAAGATAGTATTTGGGAATAGGGTTTGTTCCACTTTGTTGAAAGGTTTTAATGACAATCTCCTCACATATGTGTCATATTCTTTATGGAGCACACCTTCTACGGTACAGACTAGTGGTAATATTTCTTTTATAATAATTCCGTGTCCGTGAGATAGGTATTGATACCAGAATCACGGTGGTGAGAGGATTATATGGACGCCCAGATCCAATGTCTAGGCTCCTTTCATGGACATGGATACAAAAGGAGCCTGGATTTCTTTTATAAATTATACACGGACATATCCTTTCCTAATTAGTATAATTTTGGAGAGAAAAAAATCAAGATCTACAATTCTTTTATAAATTATACACGGACATATCCTTTCCTAATTAGTATAATTTTGGAGAGAAAAAAAATCAAGATCTACAATTCTTTTATAAATTATACACGGACATATCCTTTCCTAATTAATATAATTTTGGAGAGAAAAAAATCAAGATCTACAATTCTTTTATAAATTATACACGGACATATCCTTTCCTAATTAGTATAATTTTGGAAAGAAAAAAGTCAAGATCTACAACAATATATCTCCCTTGCCTTTATCCCATATTAGCTTATGTTGCTTTTGGGGTCGGCATTGTTCAACCTCATGGTTGAGGTTGGTAGGGTGGAGCACGTTTTTTATGGCTGGATGCCCTTCCTAACGCCAACGATTCTATTTGATTTAACGTCCTGGATTAGGACGGGGGTTTTACCCTCCATTCGCTGGGAATCGTACCAGCTACCCACATTAACCTCACCCAGCCTGGGTAGGGCCGGAAATGCCAGCCTCACATGTTTGGATGGAACAGAATTTTCTTCGAAAAGTCTGCCCCAGCCGGGAGTTGAACTCGGGAACTCTGGACTACGGGCAGTAGTCACAACCATTACGCCACGGAGGCTGGCTCTACAACAAGATCTACAACAATCTTGTTATTTATTTTATGAGATATTGTCTATTATAATTTTAAATAAATAATTGACAAGTGATTAAAAATTGGGTTCCTTACTACCAACTATGTTCCTAGAGAAATACGTAGTAGGTAGTGGAAGAAATGAAAATAACTTATTCCATTCAACAAAAACAAACCAGCTACTCTAAATAACCTCACCTAGCCTGAGTGGGACCGTGAACAGCCAGCGTCACGAGGGTTCGAATTTAAATAGTCACCGAAGTCCTAACTTCGCTTAAATTAGTGACGGAACGAAAACGTGCCATCGACGCTGGCTAAAAGCAAATTAACCCATTGAGTACCATGATGTGATAGACGGGGTTATCTTTATCCTAGAGGCTGGTTATCAAATGTGATAGATAATATAAGAAAATTTTCATGCTTACCGGATTCCTTATTTGGGTATCACATGTGATAAACACGGACTCCTATGTAAATAAACATTAATAATTATCACAGGAAACCTGTGGTGTCATATTATGTCATAGAGTGCTGAAATCGATTCAATTGAGCCCGGTCTCCTGGGGTTATCAGGTTAAAAGGGCTCGGTGCCCAATGGGTTAAGAGTAAATTCAGACACAATTTAAATATTTGCTCAGTCCCGGCTCAAGAGGATGAAGACAGACACATATACAAAGGGTTGGGTGGAAGAGATTGCCATAGGCAATAACCCCGCCTTTTAGTTATAACATATGTTTTCAAATATTTTCTATTCTTTTTCATTTTTATTGTATATGTATATTGTTTTTTTCATTTTTTCACTGTTAAAATTATTATTTGTATGTACGTAATGTCCTTTTGTATCTCATAAAGCATTGTATAATAATAATAATAATAATACCTGAGCCACCCGCTCCAGCATGCTGGCCGCGTTGGGCCGCGTCGGGTCCGTGAAGAGCGGCCGCGCCAGCACCACCACCATCTCCAGCACCCGCAGCAGACACACCAGGATCTCGAAACAGGTGGCGGTGATGACCAGGTGCCTGTTGGCCACCAGCACCCGCTCCGAGGACATGTTCTGCACCGTCTGGATCATGCTGATGAACTCGGAGAAGGCCCAGTTCAGCTGGTTCAGGAGAGAGTTGAGGAACGCGCTCGAGGCTTCCACGTTCGACTCCTGGAAATGGTGAGAAACTGAGTTCCCGAGTGTTTCACAGCCTCATTTATTTCTTAGCCATGAAGCAGCAGCTACTGTAAGAGCCCTTTGCCTTAAGCAGCGCGTAAAAAGCGTTTTATTTCCGCTTGCTCTAGTGGAATTTTACATAATAATAATAATAATATCGCCTTATTTATACTGCCCGATTAAGACTATTAAAGTCCCATTAACACAGCAGTAACCCCAAGACATATTATTATGTGGTAAAAATCCCAAATGGCAGGATAACTTGTCGTGTTCCGGTTGGGTTTCGAACCCACGACCTCTGGAAAATTTGGATTCACAGAGTGCCGCCTTTACCACTGAGCTACCGGGACAGTTTACCACTGAGCTACCGGGACAGTTTACCACTGAGCTGCCGGGACAGTTTACCACTGAGCTACCGGGACAGTTTACCACTGAGCTACCGGGACAGTTTACCACTGAGCTACCGGGACAGTTTACCACTGAGCTACCGGGACAGTTTACCGCTGAGCTAGCGGGACAGTTTACCACTGAGCTACCGGGACAGTTTACCACTGAGCTACCGGGACAGTTTACCACTGAGCTACCGGTACAGTTTACCACTGAGTTACCGGAACAATTTACCACTGAGCTACCGGGACAGTTTACCACTGAGCTACCGGGACAGTTTACCACTGAGGAGCTACCGGGACAGTTTACCACTGAGCTACCGGGACAGTTTTCCACTGAGCTACCGGGACAGACAATTTACCTCTTTGAATGTCCAGCAAATCCAACAAGCCAAGACCCTACCTCCTTATGGACAGACCCAAGAGCAGCAGCGACTTTCCTTGACATAGAGACTGACTGAATGAAGTTGAATAGCGTTAACAACAACAACAACAATTTACCTCGAGGAGAAGCCGCTGTATCTCCTGCTGGTAGACAGCGGAGGGGCAGGGGGTGTTTCTGACGCAGATCAGGTTGGAGCTCCAGTCAGTCAGCACCAGGTCGGCGCCATAGCGGGAGGCCAGGTGAGGGGACTGCGTGTAGCGGAAAGCAAAGCCCGACCCGTGCCAGATTCGAACCAAGATCCAGTAGGTCTGCGCCCAGTTGGTGCCTTCGTACGCTTTCAGGAGAGCTCGCACGAAGCTTTCCTTGCTGAAAAAATAGCGGTGATTATTTTTTGTTATACGTAATTCTGATATAGAATTTTGTATTATCATATAACCTAGTTGTGAAGAAAAAGTAGACGGACGAGGTACTCATGGTTTAAACTGTAGTAAGAGCGCCGGGCGATTTTCACGTCACTTTACATTAAATGATGTGATAAGAAGAGGTCTTGCGTCGGCAAAAATACCTGCAGTTCTAGAACCAGTTGGCATGATACGTGAGGATGGACGACGACCAGATGGAAAGTCTACTGTTCCGTGGAAGTCTGGTAGATGTTTAGTTTGGGATGCCACTTGTACCGATACTCTGGCACCATCTAATATCGAGTTTCCAAAAAGAAATACAGGACATGTGGCGGAAATAGCAGGAAAAAAGAAACTTGACAAGTATAAGCAAATTGCAAGTGATTATCACTTTGTACCCGTTGCTATTGAAACCATGGGGCCGATTTGCAAAGATGGAAAGAAGTGTTTAGAAGAGTTGGGAGAGCGGATAGCATGTGTGACAGGAGAGAAGAGAGCAAAATCATACTTATGCAACGAATAAGTTTGGGTGTTCAGGTTGGAAATGCGGCGAGTGTGTTGGGAACAATGAAGAGGACAGCAGATATGCGGGAGGTGTTTTATCTATGAGTTAAACAAATAAATATTTTTATTTCAATTTTTTGTTGTGAGATTGAAAATATGAAACTGACAAAGCCAACATCAAAATGTTTGACCTAAGTTTTAAATTTATAGTAAATTCTAAGTTTAAACCCACTAGAAAACCACGAAGTAGAACTTGCTTGTTGTATTAGTTTCAATGGCGTCGGTGCCATTGAAACTAATACAAGAGGTTTTCTCTCCCGCGGCTTTCACCCACTTGCGCTATCTCACAGAAGAATCTGGTCAATGAGATTAGTAAATGCAAAAATCCAGACTTTTGCCCCAAACTGTATATACTTTGTAACTGATTGTCCAGCTATTAGTTATTTATATTAAGTACAGTCGAAACCGAATAAAGAGAACTTAAAGGACCGGAAATATTTATTCTCATATACACTATACAGTAGTATACAGGTTCGTCTGGCTGGGGGACTATAAACAGGGAGTAGACCAGCAGTCTGGCTGGGGGACTATAAACAGGGAGTAGACCAGCATTGGCTTGGTTCTGGGGGCCTTTGTCAATTATTAGCCTCCTTGTAAAGACACTGGTAGAAGTGCTGAGTCATTTCTCCACTGTCTGGCTACCATCGTTCACGATGACGCCACCCTATGATGATAGGTTTCTCTTTTAAAAAAAAAGGTTATTTTCCCTCATAGAGAGGTACATTTTGTACTGGAAATAGCTCTCTTAGATTGAGGTTTTTCTTATATAGGTTCACCTGTATAAAAGAATAGAATAGAATATACCTTGTTTATACTGCCGAGGAGGAACTGAAAAGTCCCTTTACTCCAGCAGTCAAACATGTCTTATATATTTTATGGGATGAATATTTTTAAAAACCCATTGTTAGGGCTTCACTTTTTTTGCTATGAATGACCACTTATATCTACCTCCATGAGCGATTGCGTGCGCAATTGGTTGTCTCCAACTCGATGGAAAATCTCACGTCGGACTCTTCGTGAGAAACGTTCCTTCTTACCTTAATCAACTCTTGACCAGCACACATCGCAACTATCCACCGTATCATCTTGCTCCGCTAGCCGCTTTCGCCAGGCCTGGCGACTTACCATCTTGATCAGCGGCCCCAGCGTAGAGCAGAAGAAGATTGACGAACGACAACCGTAAGCTCATTTTCAATTAACTATTGGAAAAGCCATCTGCTCTCCAATACATAAGTTGGTCCTTCGGGCCGGATTACGGGATCATCAACCGTAAAAGATGCTATTGCATTGAGAAGTGACATTATTTCTCTCTTAGCAAAGGGTGGCTTTTCTGTGAGAAAATGGGCCTCATCTAACTCCACTGTCCTTGAAGGTATAGCTGAAGATCTTTGTGAAAAACCTAAATGTTTTTCAGAGGGGGGAGAGGAGTCTATAAAAGTACTAGGCATGCAATGGTGCCCTAAATCTGATGCATTTTTTTATGTAGTGAATAATCAATCCTTTCCACCCACTCTTTCTAAAAGACAAGTTTTGGCATTTGTCGCTAAATTATATGACTGTAATGGCTATCTAAGTCCAGTAATCATTTGGATGAAGATTTTTCTCCAAAAATTGTGGCTTGATAATAGTTTATCTTGGGACACACCGCTCTCAGATAACTTACGTGAAATGTGGCAAGCATTCAAAACTGAACTTACCTTGTTATCTACCTTTAAAATACCCCGTTACATCAATAGAGAAAAGTGTCAATCCATGGATCTTGTGGGATTTGCAGATGCATCCAAGTCTGCTTATGCTGCAGTGGTGTATCTCCGAGTGTGTAATTTGGAAGGCAAAGTTAAAAATTACCTTCTTCGTGCAAAAACCAAAGTTGCACCACTCAAAGTGCAAACCATTAATCGATTAGAACTGTGCGCAGCTTTATTATTGACAAAAATAGTCAAATCACTCGATTTTTTATCATTTGATAATGTTTATCTCTTTTCTGATAGTTGTGTTGTTCTATCTTGGCTAAAAACCCCACCTTATCAACTTAAAATATATGTAGCAAATCGTGTATCTCAAATCTTGGAAACTACTAAACCCACTCAGTGGCAATATGTCACTTCTGAATTAAATAGTGCAGACTCAGCAAGTCGGGGTTTAACCCCGTCTCAATTTTTGAAAAATGGACTTTGGTTGAGGGGACCATCTTTTCTAAAATTACCCGTTGAGAGCTGGCCACTCAAAGTAATTGACATGGATAAACCATGTCCTGAGACAAAGCCTGTCACAGCTTTACTCACTAACATTGATATCAATCCTTTACTCCAGATAGTGGAGAAATTTTCTTCCTTAAGGAAGCTAAAGAGAATCTTTGGATTTGTGCTTCGGTTTATTAACTGTTGTCGCAAGCAAAAATCAAACTTCAAACCTGAGTTATCGGTGACTGAAAATGACCAAGCTCTTGAAGTTATCATTCGTATCACTCAACAATGCTACCTGAAGGATGAGGTAAAAGCTGTCAAGAGTGGACAACTGGTTGGAAACAACTTACGCTCTCTATCTCCCATCTTAAACTCTGTCGGACTTTGGCTGTGGGGGGAGACTCTCCCAATCTCCTCTGCCTGAGAGTTCAAAGCATCCAGTTCTCCTTCCAAAGACAGCACATCTAACCAAACTTCTTATTGATCATTATCACCAACTGACTCTCCATGGAGGACCTAAAGTAGTTCAATCCCTACTACAAAGGTTCTATTGGATCATTGGAGCTCGTAACCTCATCCGGAATCATCTATCAAAATGTATCAAGTGCATTAGGATGAAACCACTCTTCCATCAACCCATGATGGCTGACCTACCAGTATCTCGTTTTGCCCAAGGTCGTGCATTTCTAAATGTAGGAGTGGATCTAGCAGGTCCTTTCTCCTTGAAATCTGGACCACGTCGCAATTCTCCAATTGTAAAATCATATTTTGCTATCTTTATCTGCATGTCAGTCAAAGCAATTCATCTTGAGTTATTATCCTCATTATCTACCCCTTGTTTTCTGGCTGCATTAGATCGGTTCATCGGAAGACGCGGACTTCCTTCTAATATCTTTTCAGACAATGGAACTAACTTTCAAGGAGCATCCCGTCACATCTCTGAAACTCAACAGTTTCTTTCCTCATCACAAGGTCAGATTGCATCTCATCTTCTATCACGTGAAATTCAATGGAACTTTAATCCTCCATCTGCTCCCAACTTTGGTGGACTCTGGGAAGCGGGTGTGAAATCTGTCAAGAAACATCTCAAACATGTGTTGAATAATCAAACCTTCAACTTTGAAGAGTTTTCAACCATCCTGGTATCATGTGAGGCTATCTGCAATTCCAGACCCTTGTGCGCCATCAGTGTAGATCCCAACGACGGAGTGGATGTCTTGACTCCTGGACACTTCTTGACAGGAGCGCCTTTGTTAGCTCGTGCTGAGAAAGATACCTCAACAGATTATATCCCACCTTTGAAGCGCTGGCTTCTTGTCACACAGGTAACACAGTGTTTCTGGAAGCGATGGAAATCTGATTACCTTAACACATTGATCCAAAGGAACAAATGGACCTCCTCTAATGATAATGTCAAGATCAACGATGTTGTGATTCTTCATACTCCAAATTGTCCACCTCAACAGTGGCCCATTGGAATTGTAATCAATGTGATGCCCGGCAAGGATAATGTTGTCCGTGTTGCAACGGTTCGAACATCTCATGGTGTGCTGACACGACCAGCCTCCAAACTTGCCCTTCTACCCGTGGGCGATCCCCGCGACTAACCTTTAAGCAGCCAAGCTTAAATTTGTAAATAGGAAGCTAAAACTTATTTATTTTCATTTTTTCCTATTGGAATTTTTTCACTATTTTTTTTTTATTATCAATTAACCAATTAACCCTTTTCTTCCATAATAATTTGTAAAAGTATTACTGATCATTTAACTTTGTGGTTGCTGTCTGAGGTACTTTAATTTTAATCCTAGCTTCAGGTTGAGCAATTAATTTTCATTTAATTTTTATATAGATTCTCAGGGGAGAAATTTCAATTTGCAATATCTTCAAAATAAGTTGGTTATCATAATTTTATCACCCTTTTATCATTCATCACCTCCATGCCCATACCATATTCACCGTTCATTTCTTGCTGCAGGAAGAACATTGACCATTAGATAATCCTGTTGGATTCTATGGGGGGGAAATGTTAGGGCTTCACTTTTTTTGCTATGAATGACCACTTATATCTACCTCCATGAGCGATTGCGTGCGCAATTGGTTGTCTCCAACTCGATGGAAAATCTCACGTCGGACTCTTCGTGAGAAACGTTCCTTCTTACCTTAATCAACTCTTGACCAGCACACATCGCAACTATCCACCGTATCATCTTGCTCCGCTAGCCGCTTTCGCCAGGCCTGGCGACTTACCATCTTGATCAGCGGCCCCAGCGTAGAGCAGAAGAAGATTGACGAACGACAACCGTAAGCTCATTTTCAATTAACTATTGGAAAAGCCATCTGCTCTCCAATACACCCATGTTTATTAAGAAGAAGAAAAAAAAATAAAATAATAATATTAAAATTTACTATGAATTCTACTGAAACCCTTCACATCTCAGTCTGTCCCGGTAGCTCAGTGGTAAAGGCGGCACTCTATGAATCCAGAGATTCCAGAAGTCGTGGGTTCGAAACCCAGCCGGGACATGACAAGTTATCCTCCCATGTGGGATTTTTACCACATAATAATGTGTCTTGAGCTTACTGCTGGAATAATGGGACTTTAATTGTCCTATTCGGGCAGAATGAATAAGGCGATATTATTATTATTATTATCTCACCTCTCATCCGACACACTCTCTATGCACTTGAGAGTGAGGGGGGAGCAGAAGAACCCTGCGGCACTCTCCCGCAAGGTATCCTTCACGCCTTTGTCCTGCACCCGGGGGTCTGGAATATGCCGCGCTAGGAACTCCGCCACGCTCTTCAGGAGATCAAAATGGTCTGGGAATTATCAAGCAATAGAAAAATATTTTTTTTTTTTTTTTTTATTCATAGTCGTCTACACCTCATCACGGATAACAGAAACCTTAGGTTTCTGTGTGATAAAAAAGTAAAAGAAAGTGTTGACCCAGCACCTAATTGGGAAGTATTGTGTCACTTCTCGCCCATCAGAGGGGAGGCATACTACGGGATGGGTTATGCACTCGCTTGCCATGCAGAAGGTCCCGGGTTCAATCCCCCTTCCGACAAAAATTTGTAATTTTAAATTGCTTACAATTGTTTGTAAGGGATACCTTACGGTGCGCTCGTGTTGACCCAGCACCTAATTGGGAAGTATTGTGTCACTTCTCGCCCATCAGTCGGGAGGCATACTACGGGATGGGCAGGCGACAACACAGACCACAAGCGTCTACAGTAGCTCCTGTTTCATGGCTACGAAATAAAAAAACGGCTGTGAAACAATCATCTTTAAAAAGAAAATATAAGGACACGAACGCACCGGAAGGTAGTCTTTACAAATAATAATAATACTCTTTAGTGGAACGTGGTAACCACCAGGCGAGGTTAATGCTCAAAGCGTTTTCTATCCTTAAATTTTCTTTACAAAACAATGAATTAAGAACAAGGAGGGGGCAAAAACTTGAAAATATATACAAAAAAATATTTGGAACAAAATTATATTTTTTATTTACAATAATAATAATAAAACTCTTTAGTGGAAGGTTACCACCAGGTGAGGTTAATGCTCAAAGTATTTTCTACCACCTAACCATCAGGGTCTTATTACTCTGTGATCACAAACTCAAAATAATGAGGAAAAATTCAACTTTAACCATTTTTTTATATGATTTTTTTTGTCGGCTATGGGATTCGAACCCGGGACTTTCCAGAGCGCAGGCAAACAATAATTGAACGCGAACAATAATTGAAGAAAATACTCTGGTCCTCGGGGAAATATAACAAAAATGGGCTTGGTCCTCAATGTGTTAATATCACTAACCTGGTTGTGCCGAGGTTAGTGATATTAACTAATATCACGAGCCAGCCTGCGTGGCGTAACGGTTGAGACTACTGGCCGTAGTCCAGAGATCCCGAGTTTGATCCTCGGTTGGAGCAGACTTTTCTAAGAAAATTCTGTCCCTTCCAAACACGTGAGGCTGGCACTTCCGGCCCTACCCAAGATGGGTGAGGTTATTGTGGGTAGCTGGTACGATTCCCAGCGAATGGAGGGTAAAACCCCCGTCCTAACTAAACATCTCAATCAGGACGTTAAAACCGAATAGAATCAACTGGTCACAATAGATCGGGGTTAAGTGGTAGAGAATGCCTAAGGCATTAACTTCGCCCCGGCTCACAAAACAACTGTAATTTAAAATTAATATTGATTTTTATTATTATTTTTTTTGCACATAATTCTAAGTTTTTTTTAAATTTATTGTTATTATTTTTTTGTTGATTATTGTTTTGTAAAAAAAATAAAGTGTAAATAAATAAAATCTAATTAGGTTGCAGTGTTAATTGTTAGGATTTCACTGAAAACCCTGCAACCAGATCAGATAATAATAATAATAATAATCAACACACGAAGAAAATCAACCTGCCTTATTTCATTGTAAGAAAGATACAGAAAAGCGTGTTACTTGAAACATGCCGTATTGTTAGAAAAGTTATAAGCACCTAGAGAAGAAATTCCCGCCCTATCTTATGCTCACTACAACCATCACGAAGCTATGTTTGTCCTCTCTGCAGCTTATGAAGATGTTTCAGAAACCTCTAATTATTATTAACAAATCTATGTTTGCTATATTAGCCCATAGATAAATGTATTTACCATTTAAATAAAAGAGAAAATATACAGGGTGGACCAAAAAAACGTTTACACCCGTTAATGGTAGATTACTGACGACATTTCCAGGCCGGATCTGCAATCCGTTTTTTCGGATTCGCCTTCGTAACTGCACAAAGTGATTTTTTGCAACTTTCCGAAAAAGTCCGACTTTGGCTTATTCTTCAGGTCAGAACTTTTTTCCTGTTTAAGATGAGTTGATTCTGAACAATTTTGCAGAAAGCCAACAAAATTTAGATGTTTCTAGTTACACTACTTTGTTTTTTACGATTTGGTTTGTCATATTTTTTTACACCTGAACAGAAAAAAAACAACCAAAAAATCTTTTTTACTAAATAAAACACTCGACATTTGCCCGAGGAAATTTTGGCACAGACATGGGCAAGTTTGATAAAAGTTGGCGGCCGCCCCGAGGATGCTAAAAAATAATTTTACGATTTTTTATCACGTGATCTTCTGGGAAAAAATATTAGATGTTTGCCAAAAACTCTTCAAAAATCCTAAGAGTTTTCTAGCTGTAGACTGTGTAAGGGCGTCTTGTATTGTTTACAAAAATTGTTTACATTGCTTTTTTTGAATACCGCGGTCTCTCATGCCTTCATCAGCCAGTTTAGGAAAATTCAAATGATAAATTTCGTGCTACTCAGATTGTCATTGGTGATAGCTAGATGTGGTAGTGCTAAGAGTGTTAGTCGCATGAACGAGGTTCAATTCTCGACGGTCATTATTATTTTGATTATCAAAAAAATCTGATGGAATATTTTATTCATACCTGTATCTGACCTGTTGTATCACCAACAACTTATGGTTTTTTTGGGGGTAATACCATCTGTAAATTGAGTTATATCACATACTATTGGTATCACAATACACATAATTATTATTCATGTAAGCCCCTGAGAGACTGCCTTGATAATGTAAGGATGGTTTTTCTTATGCTTCCCTACGAGAGAAAAAAAAACTAGCGAATTTTCCAAACGAAAATAGAGTTTATGAAATAAATCCAGGTAAAATTATGTAGGTATGATGTAGGTAGGTTCTTCTATCATAAACAATACTAAATAAATAACAAATATTTACCAATTGCCAACTCTTAATAGAAGTCTTGAAAAAAACAAGATAATAGTTTGTAAAATTAATAAACTTTTGCAGTCTTTATTATGTTTTATACTATTTTGATATAAACAAAAAGGTATTTAAAAAAACATTTTGTGTTAGTATGTTCAATGAGAAACGATTAGACGCGCACGATTAGCTCAGTGGTAAGCTAGTCCATCCGGTCCGAACGCCAGAGCCAGCAAAAAATTCATGACTACAAAATAAAAAAGACTGTTGCCATTTTTTATTTAGCCACTATGGATTCTCCTCACACAAATTTTTGAAACCAATGGTGACTTTAGTACCTTAGTTCTAACTCAGAACTGTCCCTCTACCTTCTTACCTTTATCTCTCTCTCTCTCTCTTTCGCTCTCTGCCTCTCTCTGTCTCTCTCTCTCTCTCTCCCTTCTCAAATTCCTTAGAGGAACTGTTGGAAGTGACGTCCACCTTCCTGGATGCAAAGGTTGAACCTCTTCCATGTTCCGTCAAATGTTGCGGAAGATTCCAGGTTTTTCTGTCAGGTCATCGAATGCCAACAGGATTCTTGCTACCAGATTTCGTAAATTATGTTTTTCACGTGATCCCAAATGTTCCTGTTGGCAACTCCATATGCTAAATGCGTATCCGCCATTTCAGCATCCGAATTATAATAATGTAACTTGTACTAAAAAAACTCAAGAAGTTTAAAGTTAATATTTCATAGAATGCAGAAAAATATGCTTGAAAACTATCATCGAGAAACAAACAATCATTCATTTGACTGGACTTAATTAATTCCAAGGAAAATAATTATCAGACATAAATAGCTAATTACTCTTTGAGTACAAGACGACCCTACACGGTCAACACTTTTAAGATTTTGAACATCATTTTTTGAGACTTACCTGGTTTGTTTACCCAGAAGATCACGTGATAAAAAATCGTAAAATTATTTTTTAGCATCCTTGGGTTGGCCGCCAACTTTTATCAAACTTGCCCATGTCTGTGCCAAAATTTCCTCGGGCAAATCTTGAGTGTTTCAAAGTGTAAAAAATTTACATGAGAATTTTTTTTCTATTCAGGTGTCAAAAAAGATGCCAAACCAAACCGTAAAAAACAAAGTAGTGTAGCTAGAAACATCGAAATTTTGTTGGCTTTCTGCAGAAATGTTCAGAATCAACTCATCTTCAACAGGAAAAAAGTTCTGACCTGAAGAATAAGCCAAAATCGGACTTTTTCAGAAAGTTGCAAAAAATCACTTTGTGCAGTTATAAAGGCGAATCCGAAAAAACGGATTGCAGATCCGTCCTAGAAATGTCGTCAGTAATCTACCATTAACGGGTGTAAACGTTTTTTTGGTCCACCCTGTATAATATAATAACCTGGAACATTGCTGAGAGGGACCAGGGGATCGAAGTGGGTCCTCAGCACCGAGGTCAGCATGAGCATGGCCTCCACGTAGAAACAGGGCACGAACTTGAACCGCGGCCCCTCTTCCGACCCCTTGTTGAGCGTCCTGAGCACGACCCTGAGGAGCCAGGCGAGCTGCAGCTGCTTGCCAGGGGAGTAGATAGCGCTCAGGATCCAGGCCACGTGCCGGCCCTGCATGTCTATGTTGCTGCGGCACACCTGGCGGGGGGGAGTGTGTACTTCAGTCAACAACATGTAACCTAACCTAACCTAACCTAACCTAACCTAACCTAACCTGCATGTCTATGTTGCTGCGGCACACCTGGCGGGGGGAGTGTGTACTTCAGTCAACAACATGTAACCTAACCTAACCTAACCTAACCTAACCTAACCTAACCTAACCTGCAT